>CAIGRO010018190.1:0-21408 GCA_903798355.1 Fraxinus baroniana
GAACAGTAGAAAATCGGTTTGAATCTGGATTAATGTGAATTGGACGACACGAGAAGAAAAAAAAAAAATGGGATCCGCTCTTTTATTGTAAGTAGGAGATAGAAAGAACATTTTTAATAATTTAAAATTTTAAATAAAATGGTTAGTATAACAAAAAAATAATTATTTAATTCATATATCATCTCCAACTATTTATAAAACCTCTATGATCAAAGCTTGATGGAAGATATTATTCAATGCATCACTCCCCAAAAGATTTTAAGAAATTACAATAAATTGTGAGGCTCACTATCTCTCCCATGGATACCTTAATTTTTGTCTAAGTAAAAAAGTAAATATTCCCACTACTTTAGCTAACCAACTAGTATCCTCCAATGAAATAAACAAATATTTTTAGCTCATATTTGGTGTGGATTAAAATCAAATTTGAATTTTTAATTTCTATCAAACAATGGCTTAATTTCGTTCGCACGCACAGACATATACAAAATAATATGTGTGGTTAAAATTAATTGTTGATTTTGAGTTAAATTAAAATTAAAATTTTTAATTTCTATCAACTTGGGTTTAATTTCGTTTGCACGCACAAAAAAGTTAATATCAGCTAAAATTTTACATCTACAATAACAATCAAATATGCTCGTTAGATAGGGAAAATTGCACCAAATTAAGAAGAAAATGAAACTAAAATTTTATATTACAAAGCAGTCATATTTAATACTGCGCAGCGAAGATCTTATTGTCTCCTTATGGATAATTACAATATAGAATTACATGAACAGATAAAACTGAAAATTCTATGACTGAACTTCAGCAACGTTGAACCAGATTTGCTCAAACGCCTTGATAATAAGATCATGATATTCATCTGAATTCAATGAAAGATAACATGCCAGAAGATTTTCCAAATCCTTGGATGCCCGGATATTGTTTTCCACTATCATTTCCATCATAGATTCCCTGAAATCTTTTTCAGGATCAAATGACGCCTTCACAATTGCAACACTCTCCGTGTATAATTCATTTTTCTTCTGTTCTGCCTTTGATCGCCTGCTAATTAATACACTCTTTTGGTTCCCTTGGATTTTCTTGCTTGGTAGTCTTGGTGAATTGCCGCGGATCTTCACCCCTGGTGAACGGGATGTAGATTTTCGGGTTGTGGGAGTTTGTTTCTGACGACGATGAGTTTCGATTTCATCGGAGAATGAAGAAGAATTTTTGATTTGGGAAGGATCTTGTTCTGGAAATGGCTGCATGGTGATGGTGTTGAATTTTGTGGGCTTTGTGAGTATTGGGGGAAGTTTTGGCTCTGATATAATGTTGAATAATTCCTCTGTTTCTTCAATTTCCAATGCGCACATCTTTTCATCCATGTCCATGATGATATCATTACCCGAAGAATTGAAAGTACAACTGCAGGAACTCGACCACGACGCAAGTCCATTTACTGATGGAGGAGCATCAAGAGTGTCAGAATCAAATTCAGATGTCGGAGATTTAAGGAAATCCTTGTCAGTAGAACTGACAGTTGAGCAATCAAAATAGTCCTGAAACTGTTCGACTTTATCCCTGACTGAGTTCACTGACTCTTGATAGTTGCAGACAGAAGGGCTAATTTGTCTTGGAGAAGGCTTGTACACAGTCTTTCTCTTTGTTTTTTTCTTCGATGATTTCCTTGGTGGATCAAAGGGTCTTGGATTCTTTGGTGAAGTATAGAGTTTTTCGACTCTGATGGATTCTGTGGTGTGGTAGTAGGATTTTCTTGGTTGTGAAAAATGTGGCTTTTGGGCTGCTTTCGTTGGTGAAGGGTGCTTTTTGTTGAATGTGTTATGGTTTCTGGTTTTGCTCATGTCTTTGAGCTTGTAAAACCAGGCATTTGGCATCATATCTGATATTCTAAACCTATAATTTCCCATTGAAGATGATCTCTCTCCCCTATCTCTGACACACACTGAGACGATCAGATACTTAGGCTTTTTGGTTCTATATTATGTTTGAGAATGAAGATTAGAGAGAGATAGGAGGAGTTTTATAGTGAACCTCAAACAAATTGGGTCTTATCACTCTCCGTGTGGAGAGTCTTTGTTCGTGTTTCGCCTTCGTGCGAGTACTGCACAAATAGACGGCCTCTCTATACCATATACCTTAATTATAGTGGAAGTAAAAGAAAGGAGAATTGATTTTGATATTGGAAGGTGGGAGACAATCATATACAAAAGAAACTTTGATGGGGGCCTCCAGGGGAAACACTGCATGAATGCAAGTGGAGGCAGCAGGAGGACAGGTTTGTGCTGATTCTGTTTTATGCTGGTTCCACTTTATTGCATAATTTAGCTGGTGTATGGTCTCTCTCTCTCTCTCTCACGCACTAAATTTTCCAATGGCGAGTCTTTATAATCATAGGATATCTGCAAGATCTTAAAAGTTTATAGGGATGAAAGAGAAATGTTAGTTATGAAGGTAATTAAACGAGAAAAGAATGATTCTTTGTCAATGTCTTTCCTCTCTCTCTCTCTCTATCTGGATAAAATGAGAATAAGTTAAATATTATTTTTTTAAAAAAATAAGTGGAATATATAGATCATTTTTTGTTATTTTGTTTGGTTCATTACATTTGGGTGCCGCTATTTGCATCTATGATTGTATGATTGTTGTATATTCATCCAATTTTATATCCATTCCTATAAAAATTTTAAAATATTAAAAAAAATTACTATTTTTATCCACATCAAATTGCAATACTATCCTTATTAAATTCATTCATGTAAACACTATAAATCCACACAAATTTTATATATTTATCTCACTCTAAATACATCCCTAATACAATTTTAAAAATTTAAAAATCACTCTATTCATCAAAACTTTAATATAAGTAATTGAAAAGACGAGCTCTAATGGTGGGGGCTGGGCTCCCATCTTTTGACATGTTTTTGTTATTTCAAAAAATAAATAAATTAATAATTGATGAAATTTGTTTTCATGTATTTAGTCTAATAGTAATACTAAATTCATAATAAAACGCATTCCTTACTTTTTCAAATTATTTTTCATATATTGCTATGTTTTCATGTATTTCCTCTAATGGTACTCCTTCCATTGTTGTTTTGATTTCAATTGAAGATAATATTTTATGATTATTAGTGTTTTATGATTTTAATTGAAGAATATATTTTATGATTATTAGGGTTTTATGATTTTAGTTGAAGAGGATTATATGATTATTAGAATTTTATGATTTTAGTTAAAGATGGTATTTTATAATTATTAGAGAATATAAAAAGGTTTAAAAATTTAATGAAAATAAATATTAGTGGATGAATTTAAAACGAAATATATATATAAAATGTGGAGGTAAATAGTGTGCTCGGACTTGTACAAAAGAAAGAACTATGTGATTGACTAGTGACTACACTATGATGCCTAAGTTAAGGTTTGTATTTGAGATTGAGAAATCAATTTGATAAGAGTTTTGGTTAATTCAAAGTGGATGCGTGCCTAAAGAAATATAGCCTGTGATGCACCAAGATGTTGAGAATCTACTTAATCATGCGCAATGGAAAATAAAACAATTTCCAACTTCTATAAATAAGAAATGTCACACGTGATGGTCTATCCGTAATAAAGATATCTGTATCTCGTTATTACATATGATCACGGGTGATTTAAGCTTCAGTCATATGTAATTTGTATCTCACAATCACAACTCCTTGTGATTAACAAATCTACGGATTATATTATTTAATATACGACCATGACGATTTAAGATTCAGTCATATGTAATTTGTATCTCACAATCACAACTCCTTGTGATTAACAAATCACCAAAACTTGAATCTACGGATTCTATTATTTAATTAATTAAAATATTAATTCAATTAAATAATAGATCTTGCCAAAAATATGCATCGATAATATATATTAAAAATGTTTATGTCCAAAATTGATTAAACCTAGAGTATAACACTTACACAAGATGCTTTCAGCGTTGACAAGTCGGTGTACGATGCCATCGTCTAAGACATTGACACGGTTTGGATACATCAGCGTGTCGGAAGTTTCTATCGATTTTCTAGGATCCAACAAGTTTCGTGAAAAGTTGGTGAGCTTGGTATACTTAAATTCATAGATAACCACGAGTAATTAGTTTCAATTAATTCCTCTGTCTTATAACATCTTTTTCTTCCATTATTCTCCATCCCTAAAATTTTAATTAGATGATAATCTTGGTGGTCAATAATCATAATTCTTAGAAGGATTTTGTGTGATTATCAGCGTTTAAAGGCATTCTTAAGACGTTATAATTAAGATGATATGATGGATTATGATTTTATTTGGCATCAATAAAGGCACATATGTCTCAAGTATAGCCGTTTATTTATTTTTTCCAGAATTCCATGCGCAGGAAATGATGGCATAAAACAACTTTCTAACTGTTTATTGTTGTTCCAGATCATGCGCACGCTGTTTCAATCTCAATTCGTATCGCCTGACCCTTAAAATCTCAATTTAGCATCAATTCAGCAAATGCTAGTGGGCTCGTCCATATGGTCAATACCTATGGAGTAATGCTACTTATATTCAGCGATTGAAATAGTTATTCTATGTGACGACTTGTTATTTGATGCATTAACTCGCTATTTGAGACAACAAAATTACAAAAAATTAATACGTCAAATAACAAGTTGCCCCACAGGGCCGGCCCTGGCCCATGGCAAACAAAGCCATTGCCTTGGGCCTCAAATTTTAAGGGGCCTCAAAAAAGAGGCCCAAAGTCACCCTAATCCATAACAAAAAAAAAAAAAGTTTTGTTCTACGAGAGGAAATCAGGAAGAGGAAGAGGCATCCACCTCGAGACTCCAATCAATGAATGAATCATCTTCAAAGGAAGTTGAGAAGATTGACACTCAAAGAAGATGGAAATCTTAGGCTATACAGCTATTATTCAAGCTCAGGGCAATGGTTTACTAGCTGGCAAGCTTTGTTTCAGCTGTGTACAATTCATGGTACGCGTGGTGCAAACTCTATATGTATGTTTAATGTTACAGGTCTTTCTACGTTGTGTATATGCCATCTGGGGTATAAAAGAGGGCCTAATGATTCATGTGAACCAAAAAAACCAATAATGGGAAACATCAAGTTTTTGTGCTTAGATTTTGTGAATTTTACTGGAGTGTTAAACCAAACTGACATTAAGATGAGGAATTTTTCAACTTGTGAAGCATGATGTTTGGCTAATCCGAAATGCTTAGGCTTCTTGTTTAAATATGATGGAACAAATTATTGTGTTCTACTGGAGAAGATGTCTTTTGGATATTGGTCTCCAGGTACAGAGACTGTCATGTACTTGAGGGTTGATAAATCTGAAGAAGATGAATCAAATTTTACTGGCATGACTAATTTGATGGAAACTACATGCCGGTGAAAATAAGCCTCCCTTTACCCCCAGAAGAGCCTACCACAACCACTAGGAATATTGTCATAATTTCAACTCTGCCATAGTTTCAAATCTGTATGCTAGTCTAATATCTCGAATTGGGAGAAAAGTTTTAGTTTGCTACTCTATCTTTTGAATTATATAAAGTCTTATTTTTAATATAAAAGTGTTAATTATTTAAATATTTAAATTTTGCTATACTTGTAAAAAAATAATTATATTGAAGGATCTCATAATCGCATATTAATTCTCAAGGCCGGCCCTCAAGGCAGACGGAAAACAATGGATGGCAATGCGTGACCATCTGCATCTCTGTCCGTGCCAAACCCATTTACCCATGCTAATGAGTTACCGAAGCGAAGGGGTAGATAATAATTAACACTAATGCTTATCTTTTTCATTTGTAATTTTTGCAGATTTATTTTGTCTGTGTGATATCTCATCTTCTGAGTGGATATTATCAAAGACATCTACAGTCTACCAACCTGTGCTCCCCACTATTTGCTTCTCACAGTCATAGACGAAGTGATCTCATCCGTGATTCACTAATGGTCTCTAAGGGTAATTGGCATTTTTACATGTGCAGTTCCTTAAATTTTATTACAAGTCCAATTAATTTCGAGACTTTTTTGAAGCTACCAAAAGGACTTGATCAAACTTATATAATTTAAGCTTCCATAATTGAACCACAGTCAAGTTGATCAGATAACGTACAATTTTCCTTCTTCTTCCCTTTTTTTTAGTACACTCAATATTGATCATAGACTTTCGCCACGGTGAGTGCCACAATTGATAGAGTAATCTGAACTTATCAAAACAAAGCGTCAACCTATGTTCATCTGCTGAGGATAAATTAATTTCTAATGAAAATGTGAACTATATCTATATGTGCTTCAAAGTGATATTTGCTTCTCTACACAAACCCAACTCACATTATCACGACTCATAATCGTAAATGTAATAAATATTTAGATCAAAGTAACATAAATAAATAACCAATATTTATTTCACGTAAAAAATAAAATGTCAATAATAATCCTAATGTCCTAATTCTATTAGACAAATATCCCAACAGAACATATGTAAAATGTTCAACCATAGTTTACTAAAGATATATAGCTCATGTTTGTCTCTCTTTAAAATAAAATTCTTTAATTCTCATATTTATTTTCAACAATACATTCACTCAATAATTTTTTTTGCACGTAAATCCAAAATTTTTCATACTTTTTAACTATACATTATCCAAAAAATCACTACTCAAAACCTAATTTTTTTTTTTTCAATAATGACCATCAAACAGTGACATAACATGCTGGATCTAGTGGCCATACACCAACGGCTTGCACAACTAAACGATGTTGAACATATAGTCTTCTATTTGGATTAGTCTAATGAAGGTTGAGATATAAAACTGATAAGTGAGTTGTGCACTTATTTAGGCCATATTATTAGGCTTTTATTTCGTCAAAGTTTTGAATTCTAATTAACTTGGGTTAATTTTCATTTGTTTTAGTGTTGGACCCATTTTTAAACAATTGAAAAGGGATTAAGGATTAAATTACATAAATTGGAAAAAATAAGGCCTGGTGAAAATATAATTTCACTTGGGCCTTGGACTTGCAATTAAAGTGAACTTCAAAATAAACTGGAGTATCGTGGCGGCAGAAGCAGGAAAGATATTGGGTGAAAAAGAAATTTGGCCTCAAATGCAATTGAAAAGGGTATGAAAGTCAAAACCAATTAGACTCCCAATTGGACAACAAAACTTGGTGGTTGATTGAAAAACACACAGCAGCAGAAAAGAGAGAGAGACCGATAGAATTGTGGAAAAAAAGGCGGCCGAAAATTGGAAAGAGGACACGGTAGAGACGGAAGACGGCACACGCATGGGGAAGAAAAAATAATTCCAAATATTTGTGCAATTAATCATCAATAATTGTACATGAAATTTGAGAATTAATTATTTTATGTATTTAATTTCGACATTATGAGTAGATAAATTTTAATGTTAGGAATACGACGAACCTTGTATCATGAACTTTTAACTCTTGATTTTATTTCTTTTTAACCTTAAAAACACGCTTTCAATTCTTGAACGATTTTCATGAATTTATTCTTCTCTACAATTATATGCGCAATAGTTGTATGACTTTCTTGGCTTGTTTTACATTCGAAGGATTGAAAATAAGTTAAACATAATGTTAATTGTCGTAGAGTCCAATCATGGAACCTTATCGTAAAAATATACAAAGAGCACGTAAGATGTGAATAATACATTTTCTTTTACCGAGTTTGGCATGAGAGAACAACGTAATTAGAGAGACACAAAGGTGGTTGTAGAGAAAATGATGATATTTTATTAATTTCTTCTATGATAATTTTAGGGAGCATTGAAATTATTATTTTTTCATTTAAATGAGATTGTGCCACTACTATCTTGTAATCCACTTATATCCGCGAATTTAATCCCAACCACCCTCTCAAATTGCCAAATATGAAATGAAGATAGAAAGTAACAATTCATGATGTTCGCCATTTGAAAAAGGAAAAGTTCTCGAGCCAATTAATCTACCATAATTTTACTGTTACAAAACATCATAAATCTTTCTATTTGTTGGTCCTTAAATTATCCAAAAGAATCATACAACGTTATTCCGACGAAGAGACATTAGGGATAGGAAACTCTTATATTTTCTCTTCATCGACATAAGTAATTATGATAATGTAGAGATAAAACTAATCTAAAAGACGCGAATCCTTATTTATTCCTACGTGAGCAGCCTTTCAAGGCTGCCAGTTAGGTGATCGAATTTCTTAGAGGTTGACCGAGCACACGGGGGTTTGGTCGATGTAGACTGGTCCCTTTTTTGTGGTCGATATGGCTAGTCGACTCGGCCAGTCCCCTTCTCATACTGATCGAAGTCAACCAGCCTTCTTCTTTACTGGTCGAGTGGCCTCTTTGGCGACTAACCTTTTGATAGCATCACACACAATGAAGAGGCAAAAAAAATACCTTTTCCCACATCATAGAAAAGGACTTGTGAAAGAAATTAAGAAGGGAGAACGCCTTTTAAGCTTGATTTGTACGCCATGCCAACTTGCAACTGTAAAATTGGATTCCATTATCATCTGAAATGGAAATACCGACAAAAAGAGAAGTAAAAAGAACTTGTTGATTAAAAAGAAATTGAATATTAAATATACTTTCACCAAAAACGGAAATACCGACAAAAAGAAAAGTGAAAGCACTTGTTAAGTTCAACAAAATCCACTTACTAGCTTCTAATATTCAAATTTAATAAGTATGTTCCACATAGAGAAATGTGAAAGTCAATATCAAAACTATGCCACTTCCTCTCTTCTTTTTTTTTTTTTTTGGATAACCAAAATTATGAAATCCTCAAGACGTCAACTTTACATAATGTTTTCTCAGCTAATTTAGTTTTTTTCCCCCCTGCAAACATAAAAATAAAATGAAATGGCTAGTTTTGGCATGCATGATCTTTTTCTAACTTTTGGGATTTCTTGTGCCTTGATTTCATGGTCAGATTGTGTTGATATTGGAATAGTTTGTTATTCTGTAGTTCTGGGATTATTATTCTCTATCCCATTTCATCTCGTGTTAGATTAGATAGCCAAACACGTTCTTAAAATCGAAAATCAAAACACTGCAGAATATGGATTTGTAAATCAGAACCGTGCTTAAAATCGAAAGTTGAAGCAACTACATATTCGGCTCTGGTTGTGGAATTTGCAGTTGTCTCTTGTATAGAACCTTTCAACAAACTGCACCACTATTAAGAGAATATACGCATTTAGATTAAAATTTTGTACCGCTCTTATTGATGGCATCAGTCACTACAGGAAAAATGATATTTTACAATTAATATTTCAATGACCAAATTAATCTAATAGTTAAAAACTGTTTTTGACAACCAAAGGATAAGTTCGATCATAGAATATGGATTGTGACAATTTAGTTTTAAATTAGTTGAAAATATGTTATAATGACCATATAATTAGTTGCTAATCCTATATTTTCCACTACCAAATTAAAACTGATTGCTATGAGTGGGCGTCAAATCAAAAAATCCTGCCAAAATATTTGTTAAATTCAACGACAACGTAATTGGTTGTTAGAAATACAAGTACTTTTGTACTTGAGAATCTTCTTGGTTGCCGAGGACTTCAATGAGCAAATATAACACGTAGCATTAACTTAAAGAATGATATATCTAGAAGACAACAAAACGTACCAAAACCTGCAATACGATACCTTTTAACATGCTACTTTTATTTAGGGATGGCAAAAAAATTCGTTCAACCCAATATTCGGGGGATCGTTGGTATTACCAGCCTAACCGGGTAAACAAGACGAGGACGAGAACGGGACGAGGGTCATTACCTCGAAGTGAGTATGGAGCGGGTATGGAAAGTATAATCCCCGCCCCGTTTGAAGTTAACTTTAAATTTAAGTTTTTTATCGAAGAAAAATAATAAATTTATCATCATTTTTAAAGAGAACATAAATTATTTTTAACAAATTAGTAAAAAAGTAATAATATTTACTAACTAAAGACATAAAAAAATAAAAATAAATAAAAAATAAATGGGGCGAGAGACTTGTCTCGCCCCACCCCACCCCGCCCTGACCGATCCCGTCCCTAACCTGCCCCGTCCCACTTTAATCAGGTATGGGGATGAGATAAGGTAACAAAAATACCCGAGGGACAGGGGTGAGAATGTGCGATCCATCTCATATCCTCCCCGTTGCCATCCCTACTTCTATTGCACCCTACAATTCCTTAAACGATAACATTCAATAAAACTTGTCAACGATGACTTCTACAACAATACCAAGAGCCATCTCCCTTTTAAAATGTATATGATCATGGAATTTGATAGAAAATTATTCTCCATTTTCAGCAGGATGATGTCTTCAAGAGTTTCATCCCTGATAAAACTCATTTTGTTATTGAGGTAAAAACTAAAAGAGTCAACGCTTTACACGTAACTTCTTCGCATAATTCGACATAACCGAGAAGGAAAATCTACATTCTCAAAGAAGAATCCTTAGAGTTGCGACTACATTCATTGCATTCAAAATTTCTAGATATTTCACTCTCTATACTTGACATTATATGTTGTTGTCCGACCCAAATTCTAGTGGGTTTGGAGTTTAAATTGGAGTGGTTTTGAAAAATCAAGATTATGGATTGGAGGAAATAATCGCCATATTTTCGCTAGCCTAGCGCTAGCAGGACTCTTGAGCTGTCGCTCGAACAATAGGTTTATCCAGCCCAAGCCCATTTTCATTTTTTTTACGCGATTTTGGACACTTATTCTTCTACAACTTGTTCTCTATGATTCATATATATATATATATATATATTTGTTACGACTTGTATAGAAAAAAGTGAGAGATTGATACAACATCTTGGAAGCTTTAGATTCCAATTGAGTGCATTAAGATCTTGTAAACACAATTGTTATTGATTATAGTGGATTTCTTCTCTTCTATCAGTGGTTTTTGCCCGTATTAGGTTTCCACGTAAATTTTGGTGTTTATTTTCTTCTTTTTTATTTCATTATCATCATTGTCTTGCGATCCAAATTCATAACAAGTGATATCAGAGCAATTTTGGTATTTTGTTTACTTCATAGCAAGTGGTATCAGAGCGCGATGTTGATTGTTCCGCATGGCGACAATGAAGTATGATATCCTGTTGTTAGATAGAAATGCGAGATTTACCTTATGACAAGTGAAGATGTGAGCGGTTCTAGCGCAGATGGATTTGGAGGAAGTCTTGCTTGGCTTTGATAAGATGTCTGCTACTAGACGCAAGATGAAAGGCTGCGTAGGGATCGAAAAGCTAAATTTCAAAATCATCTACATCTTACAAATCAAATTCTTTAGGATATTTTAAAGGAGAGAAGTGTCGATGTCTTGTGGTTGAAGTTGGAACAATTTTGCATGACAAAGAGTTTGACCAACAAGTAAAACTTGAAACAGAGCTTCTATTCTCACCGAATGTCTAAAGGTGTGTCATTGGATAATCACTTAACTATTTTCAAAGAAATCATGGCCGATTTGGAGACATTGGAAGTTAAGTATGACGAGGAGGACTTGGCGTTGATGATTTTGTGCTCTCTGCCACCATCATATGTAACTTTAGAGATAATATTTTCTATAGTTGAGATACTCTCACCTTGTAAAAGGTTTATGATGTTTTACTATCTAAAGAGAAGATGAAGTATCATATAGGAAGATCTGGGAATCTTTCCGAAGACTTGGTTATGCGTGGGAGAAATCAAGATAGGAATCTTGGCAAAAACATGAGGGGCAGATCAAAATATAGACATGTTAAGAAAATATATCACTATTGTAAGAAGAAGTGTTATATTAGAGCTAATTGCTATACCTTAAAGAACAGAAATAAGGCTGTTGGTGCTACTAAGAAAGGGAAGCAACCTGTCAATACAGTAGAGGTTGATGTTGTGGAAGATGGACAAAGTGAATGAGAGCTTCTTGTGATTTAGAATATGGATTCCAAATCATGTGAGGAATGCGATCTTGACTCGACTTGCACTTTTCATGTGTCCCAACATGGACGAATTTTCAACTTATGAAGGAGTTTCAAGAGGTGCAGTTATTATGGAAAAATTGTTGGAGTTGGTATAATTAGAACTAGAATGTTCTATGGGGCTATGAAAACACTTACATATGTAAGACATGTTATAGAACTGAAGTGGAGTCTCACATCTTTGAGTGCACTTGAGTCAAAGGGTTATAAATACACTAGTGAAGGTAGAGTTTTGAAGGTGATCTGGGATATTCTTGTTGTCTTGAAAGAACATAAAAACTCTACACAATTGCATGGTTCCATAGTAATTAGGGAAGCAACAGTTTCTACTTCTTTTTCGATAGATAATGAAATTACAAAATTTTTGCATGTGCAGCTCGAGCATATGAGTGAGAATATCATGGTAGAGCAGAGCAGAAAGAGTTTTCTTGATGGGCAGAAGACCAACAAAATAAATTTTTGTGAGCATTGTGTCTTTGGGAAACAAAACAGAGTCAAATTTACGAAAGAAAGACACAACACGAAGGAAACACTTGAATATATCTGTTAGGTTTTAGTTAAATTTGTAATTGGCAAATTCTGTTAACAAAAGGACTTAAATTGATAGGTTGTTAAAGTTCAAGGAGTAATATGAAATTTATGTAAAAGTTGGTTATTAGGTCTAGGATTTCGAGTTTGGAACCAAGAGGAAAACGGTACGAATTTTCGTTGGACTGTCGTCAAGGGTTGGCTTGAGTTGTAAAAGCAGAAATATCGTCACTAGACCATCGCCCTTCCTTCGCTTTGCTCGAGCGACAGCTTTACATGGAAAATTTTTATTTCGCGTTCTAAAGACTTTTTTCTCCGCCCATTGATTCTTTAACGTATCTATATATACCAAAACATGTACAGAACGGTTTTCTTAAGGTTGTCAATTGAGAGAGCTTCATCATTGAGAGATCTATTTATTCCATCATTCAACCTTCATCTTGTGTGAGTGTTTTGGCCAGAAAAACATCAAATTCAATATCCAAATACCAAAACAAAACTTCCTACATATTTGTCAGAGGTGCTGAAGATCGAGAAAGGCGATTGGAGTTCCACTCTGTGAAGAACAACCCATCATTCAACCTTCATCTTGTGTGAGTGTTTTGGCCAGAAAAACATCAAATTCAATATCCAAATACCAAAACGAAACTTCCTACATATTTGTCAGAGGTGCTGAAGATTGAGAAAGGTGATTGGAGTTCCACTCTGTGAAGAACGGGTTGTTCTTCACGATCTACAGGAAATAAGCGATTCTATCAAGCTAGGGGATGCTGCTGTAGGATAGCAGAGTTCCAGGAGAGTGTTGGTTATTACAGCTAGAATTGGTGCAGGGGAGCACAGAATTCAGGAGAGCTGTCAAAATTACAGTAAGGAGATTAGATAGTTCGCGTCGTCGTCTGGTATAGTAGAATGGAAGTACATAATCGTTTATACTAGATTGACTGACAAAGTGCCTAAAGTTTTTTCCGATTTGGTTTCTCCGTGAACAATTCTTGCGTTATTTACTACTTTATTTTTATTGTTTATGATTTGCAAACTACGGTAATTCAAAATAGGATAATTTGATTTGCATGACTAACCATCTAGTTAAGAATTAAAAGTGACTTATTGCTGTTTAATTCATAATTATTTTTAATTTCGCATTAAATACCTATTCACCCCCACTCTTGGTATTGTTAGGGTCGAACTTTGTATATTTCAATATCCATTCATATCTTTGGAGACCGGTCATGGTACTATCAAAATGAGGCCATTATTACTTTTTGACAGTGATTGATGATGTCTCCAAGAAATTTTGGATATTCTTCTTGAAGTAGAAGAGTGATGTGTTTGGGACCTTCAATGAGTAAAAATATTGGCAGAAAAGTAGACTAGAAAGTAGGTGAAACGTCTACGCACAAATAATGGGTTGGAGTTTTGTTCAGATGAATTCAATAGCTTCTGTAGGGCTAAAGGCACTTGAGGCACTTGATAATGCCTAGAACTCCTCAATAGAATGGTGTAGCCGAGCAGAGGAATATAACTTTGATGGAAAATGTTCGTTGTACGCTTTCAAATTATGGATTACCTAAGATTTTTTGGGTTGAAGCTGCTGCTACAGCTTGTTTTTTGATTAATTGCTCACTCATAGTTGCTATTGATAAAATGACACCAGAAGAGGTATGGTCTGGTAAACCTTCTTGTTATTATGATTTGAGGATTTTTGGGCATCTTGTTTATGCTTATGTGGATAATGGATAGTTGGATCCTAGGTCTGGAAAGTGCACCTTTATTGGGTATAAATGGGGATGGCAAAATGGCTTGCCGACTTGGGCTTGGCTTTGGAAAAAGCTCTAGTCGGACCGGCCAGTACCCATTAATAATAAAAAAATAAAATTGCTATAACTGTCTGCCACTACCTATAACGTAGACAGCTTTCACAAAAAAATCGAGTCGACTCAACTCGGGCTCGGGTCGACCCGCTAAAGCTTGAGTTGAAATTTTTTGGCCGAGCCTGGTAAAAAAAAGTTCGAACCTTTTTGGTTCGAGCTAAGCCCGAACTTCGAGTTTTGACTTGTAGCTCAACTCAGCTCGGCTTGGCTCGGCTCGTTTACATGACTATGTATAAATCAGGTCTAAAGGGGTATAAATTGTGGTGTCCTGAGACAAAAAATGTGGGTGTTAATAGGGACGTAGTACTTGATGAACTTGATATGGTTCGTGCTTCATCTCTTGGGGATTCTGATGACATAAATGAACATAATCATTCAACTTAGGTGGAGTTGAAAATTAGTTCAAAGGAACAATCAGATGTTACAAACCAATCTATTATAGATCAGTCCAATCGGGGGTAACAGACGGTAATAGCTTGCCTACTTTGCCTATACCACTAGCACCACAGTATTCAAAAGCTAATGATAGACCTCGCAGACAGATTAGACCTCCACAGAAGTATGGGGAAGTAGATTTGATAACTTATGCATCGAGTGTGGCTGAACACATTGATTCCACCGAGAAGCCTGCTATATATTTAAAGTTAGTCAGTTACAGTGATTCTAGCAGATGTATAATTACTATGCAGGAGGAGATGGAGTCATTGAGCAAAAATAATACTTGAAACTTGGTGAAACTACCTAGAGGTAAAAAGGTTGTTCGTTGCAAATGGATGTTCAAAAGAAAGGCACATTAGGGATTGAAGATACTAGATACAAAGCTAGATTTTACATTGTGTATACATGTATGGAATTCAACCTAGAGGAGACCATGGATTCCATCCCTTGTGCGGGCATGAGAGTGATGAGGACCTAACTCTGGTTCCATTGAAAATGAAGAAAATAGCTGATGGAGGAGCAATATATCGTGCTATCGAGTAGACATCCCAACATTTGAATGAGCTCGACGAAGCTAACCCACATCTTGAGATTAGAGGGACAGCTCGATTCGCATTAAGTCCGAGCGCAAGAGCTCTAATCTTCCGGACTTTGGATTTATCCCACTCGGGGCTATTCTGATATGAGGATACTCAGGTCTTTGGTTACGCTTGCTCGTACTAGTGCAATTTTTGAGCGAAGTATTGATGACGTAGAGAGTGTTTTAGCGGTCTACACTCGAAGGGTACACTTTCTACTGTACTTCATCGCTTTTTTTTTTTATTCTCTTGAACATGCCTAATGGTTGTTTAACATTTTGTCTATTTACCTATTACGTTGTGGTCTTACAAACTCGACTTGTTGAGTCCAACCTTCGTTAATCATTGGTGTTAAAAGCTCTCACAGAGGAAAAAAAGAAGGAAGCTCACCACTACAAGAAGAAAGTTTCTTCTTTGAAAAAGTCTCTTAAAGCTTCAGAGGCCCAAGTTCGCAAGTAAGAGACATAAATTGATAACTTGTGATCTGTTTTGGTTCGAGACCCGAGGAGACAGTGGAGCGATATAGAGCTTTAGTAGAGTATGCTAAGGATTTGGAGGCGTATGTAGAGCAGTATAAATCGTCATCCAACTATGCTAAGACATTGCATTCGTATGGGGGAAAAGTGATGGCAGAGTCTATCGAATTGGCTAATGAGTGGATATCTACAGAAAACCCTTCTATCGATCCTTGGGGTATCGATAGGGTTTTGGTGCAGCACAAAGGAAGAGAGGGTGGAGCTCCTCAATCTAAGACATTCGGGGGTACATTGCGAAGTGGGAACGAAGGGACTTCGCATTCGGTTTGACATAATCTTTTGTTGTAGATCATTCAGCACTTTCTACCGTTATTTGTTTTTATCATTCGATTGTCTAGTGATTTCTCCTGGTCTGGGATGTGGACAGATAATCACACTTCATTTTGAATATGGACACATTCTTATGAAACATTATTGTTGTTTAGGTTTTTTTTTCTTTTTTTTTATCTTGTAGTATAGGTATCGCTTGCTAATGTGGAAGTTAATTTGCCTATCCCCTCACAACTCTTCTAATTTGATCGAGTAGTATTAGCAAGTGTGACAACCAGGGAGGTGCATATGGCTACATGAAAGCCAATTGTTGCCATCAATCGGTAGGCATGGGTCGATTGCTATGCGTTTGACACGTACGCGTGGACAGCAGGCCCGAGAAGAAATTTTGATTCTCATATCTCAATTGTTTGAATCATTAAAAAACAATTTGGTTTCGTTTGTCCCCGTCTTATCCCTTAGACTATGTCAGATTTTGGAGCCTGTTAGGCTATTTTGAATTGTAAAGCTCCTTAAGCTATGTTGAATTGCAGAGCTCTTTGGGCTACATTGAATTGTAGAGTCCCTTGAGCTATGTTGAATTATGTTGTACGAGGTATAGTGAACTAGGGTCTTAGCCAACTTTTGATTTTGAAGGCAAGACACCCGATCGTAGAGCGATTTCGAGCCGACTGACCCCCTTTTTTATTTTGTTTCTCACCACTATGTGACGAGCAATCTAGGATTGTAGAGTATGAGATCTAGTGATTTCGAGTTTCAACCATTTTTTTGGTTTTTGAAAACTCACCACCAGACCATAGAGGGATTTTGAGCTAACCAATTTCTCGCAGCTATGTGTCGAGCGATTTAGGATTGTAGAGTACGAGGTTTAGTGATTTTGAGTTTTAACCATTTTTGGTTTTGAAAACTTACCACCAGACTGTAGAAAGATTTTGAACTAACCAAGTTTTTAGCTTTATTGCTCATCGCTATCTCCTGTGCAAATTCGAGGCATTAAAGGAAGTTTGTAACCCTCATTTCAACCAATCACAAATCAAGTTCTTGTACTAACATTTAACTTGTCTATATTTAGAGACTCAGTAGGTGCTTCGCGACGTCCTAGCTAAGCTGGACTTTCCTTAGCGCCCTCATCATCCGTCGCCACTTAGGTCTTTCATGAAACGATTACAATAAAGTGTACCCGTAGTAGAGATTACATTATGGAAAGCAATAAACATCCTAGTGACTATAATTACAAGAAACACTAAACATTACATTAGGAAAACTCATAAAATACCCTAACGACTATATTTACTACGGACATCATATGATTTGAAATCCCTTCGTGCTAATCTATTGATAATACTTCTAGAAATTTTCGGCGCTCTAAGGCTTGCCTATTAGTTTTCATTTCAAGCCCTTTAGAATATAAGCCCCCTTTCCAAGGCTATGAATTACCTCATATGGTCCTTCCCAACTTTACCCGAGCTTGGATAGAGGTCCCCTGCTGTAGGCTCCCTTAATACAAGATCTCCCGGTAGAAAAACTCCTAGTATCACCCTTCAATTAAAGTATTCGGCGGCCCTTTCCTTGTAAGCCGCCATCCTGATAGGTTGAAATGGTTATGAAACAAACCTCTGTGCCTTCTAGCGGTATAGGTGCTTCTGCTACTCTATTGAACGAATGCTACCTACAAAATGAGGTTGGGCTTTCTTTCCCATTTTACTTCCAGCGTATGACTTATTGAGGGATTTAAGGATGTAGTCTTAGGGAAAAAAAGATCAAATGCATATTTAGATAGCCAGAGTTTTAAGATCCATACTTGTCTCGCCTTAGGAGTATTTATAGGTGTTTGAAACCATGTGACTGTAGGGCAGTTGTCGCGCCACGTGTCCTACGTAGCACCTCCCACTACCCCCACGTTTTGAGTGGAGGAGCTCCATCCATCTAGCGGTTGTTTGTGTCTACGATAACCGCTGATTGGTTCTCATGCAACTCAATGATATTATATGGTTAAGTGTTGCATGGATCTCATAATGGTAGAAGAAATAACATGCTAGTGGAGGGTCTCGTAGTGGTCGAAAGCCAACGTGGACGTAGAGGGCCTCATTGCAATAGACAGTCCAACATGAATGTACAGGGCATCATAGTGGTAGGTGGCCTAGCAAAGGGTGCTCTACGTAGAGTGTAGATTGAGTAGTCTTTTCCTTGTTGGCCATAGTAGATAATTATTGGTGCCTTTAATATCAATATACAAACAGCACTATAACTGAAGACCAAGTTCAACAACCCCCAATATTATGTACCCCAAAATCGAAATTTCCATAGGAGAAATTGAAAGAGATCTAATTAGAAATTTGTACTCACACCTAGCACATAGAGTGGCAAATCCACAGGATCGCAGAGGCCAACACTTTTTCCATTCAATTCACATTGATGACGATATGGAGTTGGCCCACAAACCCCTTCCATGCACACTCTAGAATCCATTTTCATACAACCCAAAACCTTCAAATTTAGAAAGAAAATAAAATGAAGTATTACAAGAGAAAAGTCAACTAATTTACTGGCAATAATTAATTCTTTGTTCAAATATATTACTGATGATAACCTTAATTAGGGTGGGTATGGCTGATTGGAGAGAGAGAGAGAGAGAGAGAGAGAGAGAGAGAGTATTGTTGATTGGGTAGAGAGATATGTCGTAGTGGGGGTGGGTACGGTGTATTGGGGAATTTGTTTATATAAAAATATATATTATTATTTATCATATGATATTTAGCTCTCGTTTGGTGCACATTATTTCCAAAAGAATACATTTTTTTGGTTGATGTGATGGGGAATATGTGGTTGAAAAAGAAGGAAAAGTTATTGATGTGATGAAAAATATTATTTTATTGAAGAATGTGTGGCTAAAAATGATTAGAAGAATGATAATGAAGTGGATCAAACATGGGCTTAAATTGTTTTTGTAAGTTTTGTAAATGTGAGATTATAAAGGTAAAGTATTGTAGTTGCATATTTTTTGCCATTATTAATCCAAAAAGGTCATACAATTAGTACTTAATTAATTTCCTCGATTTATCTTCCAATTTTCACATTTTGTGTTTGATCAATTAGGCTGTCAATCACAACGAAAATGTAACACGAATTGTTATCTCTATCCAATCAATATAAAAATAATTTCAAATCTTTTTGAATTTATTCATTAATTATCTAATTATTTAAATTATATCAAATGTCGAGTGGCATATAGCAATATATTGTATATGAAGGAAATCCAAGTTATAGGATAAGTTATGTGGTACAAAAGTTCCTAAATCCGATATTAGGACGAGAAGAAATATTTTATAAAATATGTCCTAGTTAGTCATGGGAACATTCGTGTATTACTACTTAAGTAATCGATTTAATGATTTTTATTTGAAATCCCTTTAATGTCATAGTGCTAACCCAATCGAGAGATTCATGAATTGACACTTGGATCCACCAAATTCAAGGCAATGTCTTACCATCTAAGAGGGATTTTGACAATTCAGCATTTCCACGTGATTCTTGTCATATACTTAGCCCCTGTTTGGGCCAATCACACATTCTTCAATAAAATAATATTTTCCATCACATCAATAACTTTTCCTTCTTTTTCAACCACATATTCTCCATCGCATCAACCAAAAAAATGCATTCTTTTGAAAATAATGTGCACCAAACGGGGACTTAATTAATATTATTTTTGCAACTTTGAAAGTCACATCCATCACCAACATATAGAGAGAGGATTGGACCCGACTATAGTCATGTCCAATCCCCAATCCATTTAATTTTTTTTAATGTACACAAATTTCTTTTATGTAATCCTAGATACATCCCTTTCCATCATCATCGAAGTATGATGATCGAAAACATAAGATTTCATAATGATCTCAAGTCTAAGAATCGGTTGCACAACTTTGATGTAGAGATAATTAATTATCTTAAAGAGATAATTCTTTGACTTTAAGACAAGCTCACGCAAAATCTCTATGGTGGGTCTACAATGAACTTGTTCATTTAACAAGCCATCTACATATTCATTCAAAGTATCCCTACATCCTACTTCGTGATATCAACTACAAAAAAGAAAAGTGTAATATGTACTAGCTTATCGAGTTTAATGATATCCGTGTCTTATTAATTAGTTCATATGGTTATGGATAGTTCAATAATAAATCAATGAGACGTGTATTTCACAATTATAATTTCTTGTGATTTTTTATTAACATATCAATCATGTTCATTCTTCAAACTCTATTATATAAGTATTTAAAAATACAAACAAGATGATAGAAATGTCTATATATAAAGGTAATAATTACATTGATAATAATAAATCAATGAGATGTGTAATATGTACTGGCCTATCAAGTTTAATGATATTCATGTCTTATTAATTAGTTTATGGACAGTTCAATAATAAATCAACGAGGTATATATATTTCACAATTATAACTTCTTATGATTTTTGATTAACATATCAAGATCATTCTTTAAATTCTATTATATAAATATTTAAAAATACAAACATGATAATACAAATGCCCATATATAAAGGTAATAATTACATTGCCGAAACTCATTTATATTAACTAATGACACATTTATCACCAAATGTTGCATTTTATGTACTGCGAAATGCCCTTTTTGTTGTAGTGAGTTATTGTACCCTACAATTATTGGGACTAGGGTACAATACTACATGACGTGCTTCAAGAAGGACAATGATGATAAACGAAGGATCATCAAATAACATTGTTTTTCTTTTATTTTACTCTAAATTTCGGCCGCTTGCGTGGATATGAATTATACGAGGTGATGTCTCATGTATCCTTCATAAACTTGTACTTTGTCCATATTATTTTATCCTTAAGAGTGGTAATTTGACTAAAAAAATAAGGGTTCTAAAAATACCTATTTCCA
Source organism: Fraxinus baroniana (assembly GCA_903798355.1). NCBI lineage: Eukaryota > Viridiplantae > Streptophyta > Magnoliopsida > Lamiales > Oleaceae > Fraxinus > Fraxinus baroniana. Next base: position 21,178 of record CAIGRO010018190.1, read on the forward strand.
ATTAATAGAGACCTGTGATTAAGGAAGAGAGAAGGGGAGAAACATCAATATAACCTTGATTTGTGCGTCGTGCCAACTTTCAACTATAAAAATTGTGTTGGGTTTATGGACACCACATATCTCCACACTGGTATGATATTGTCCACTTTGGGCCTAAGCCCTCATGGATTTGCTTTTGGGCTTTACCCCAAAAGGCCTCATACCAATGGAGATATTGTCCTACCCTTAGAT
>CAIGRO010018209.1:0-10150 GCA_903798355.1 Fraxinus baroniana
TACTATCTAATTGGTGATCAAGCAATCAAATAGTTCAATGGGAATGCAAAGCCAATCAAGAAAATTAAGAAATACTAAATTAATTATCTAAAATTAAAATAAACAAATAATAGGGTTCATCATTCATCCAATACAAAAATAGATATATCCTAACATGTTAATATATAAATTACAAGAAGAATAATGGATAAATATCACCTGGATCATGAAATAAATTAAAAGATGTTGATCTTCAATTCCAAGGTTGAATTCTTCAAAATTTTGTTGTAATTGACCTTCAATTCCTTGCTATGGCTTCATCTCCTCTCTCAAAATATAGTAATTAGCCTCTTGTTCTTCATGAATTTGATGAAACTATGGTGTATGAAGAGGTAAGAGAGANTAATATATAAATTACAAGAAGAATAATGGATAAATATCACCTGGATCATGAAATAAATTAAAAGATGTTGATCTTCAATTCCAAGGTTGAATTCTTCAAAATTTTGTTGTAATTGACCTTCAATTCCTTGCTATGGCTTCATCTCCTCTCTCAAAATATAGTAATTAGCCTCTTGTTCTTCATGAATTTGATGAAACTATGGTGTATGAAGAGGTAAGAGAGATATTTTCTACTTGTAGCCCTCGTTCTCTATTTATAAGAGCCAGAAAATAGGTTAAAATTCTGTCCAATTTGGTTTCCAAAAGAGTTTGAATTCCGAAAGGAAACTGAAGATTCTTCTGCGGAAAAGGTCTATGCGCGCGCACCGTTATAAGTGTTACCCACGCACCGTAGAACCAAATGGATCTCGGGTGGGGAAAATAAGGCCGTGCATGAGTGCCTTGAATTGCCTGCCTGCGCGCGCGCATGTTTGTCTCTGAATAGTTTTCAATATTTTGGTCATAACTTTCTCTACAAGTATCTGATTGAACTGATTCAAGATGCGTTGGAAAGATAATTTAGAGGAATACAATTCTTCACGAAACACGATTTTTCCAATTCTAACGATAGCTATCTAAAAAATGGGTTTCAAGTTGATGCTAAATATCCACAGCATAACTTCTTCGGCTGGAAATTGATTTGTAAAAATACTTTCACTATATTTCGCTCATTTGACCTCCAAATGCATCCAATTGATCCTATATGATCTTCATTCATCATTTTGTGCTCAAATTGATCTTATATGATCTTCAATCATCGTTTTGTGCTCCGAATCAACTATTGAATGTTTACACTTTGGTCCCCAAACTTTGGATTTCATTTGTTTTCGCACTTTTTTCGTTCCTGTATTTCAAATCCACTAATTTGCATTAAGTTCAACCTAACAAAAAAAATGAACATAAAATTAAGTTATAATTCATCTAAATCACTTACAATTACTCTAATTTAATGGTCTAGATAAGTGTACAAAATACACTTATCACCCTACTTCATCGATCAAATCCAATACCCGATCAAATCCAAGACCCAAGTGATCTTTATATTTGCTGTGGTGGCTCCTTGGCATAGTACTGATCTCCATTCTATTAGTAACAATTGAGAATTCTTTTCATAGATGTCCACAAAAATTCTCTTCATATGCCTGTACGGGCTTCTGCTACGCCTTCTCTTGCCATTGAAATTTGTAGCTAGTAGACAAAAATCCCTATAAATTGCTCGTGCAGTGGTTCCCAAATGCAAATAAGTTGTTCCACCCATTCTCACATGCAAATGTTGATTAAGAAGAACTAGTTTTCTTGGATCATTTCAATGATAGTACTTAATACACTGACCAAACCAGTAGCAAAAATGCCTCCCACTACTCTGCCATCCTTCCTCCTAACTTGGTCATTGCCACCGCAGCACCACCACTCCAGCCTCGTTCTTTACACGAAAACTTGCCCTGAAGATGAACACATAGTTAGGTTTAAAGGATCAGGGGTTTGGATTTCAAGATTTTGATTTGGGTTAATAATATAAAGGCATGTTCGTTTGGTGTGTTTTTATTGACTTGGACATAATTTATGCTATCAATATGCCACATAGAAATTATGTTATCAACGTGTAAGTTTCCATCTATTTGGAGAGATGAGAGTTCAAAGAGCGGTGAATGAATAACTATATGGAAAAATAAGTGATTTTTTGGTAACTCGTTAAAGTTGAGTAAGTAAGTAGTAACAATTTTAAAGTTTAGTGATGACTCATTAAATTTACACAAAGATAAAAGGTATCGATCTTTGCTTTTTCCATATGTACGTCGACTCGTTAAGTTCGTTTTCTTCTCAAGTATACAAAGATGCAATGTAGTCGGACTTGAGGAGAGGTCTAAGAGGCCGTTGTCTCAGGCCCAACTCTTTAGGGGCCTAAAAATATATTTTATTTCATTTTATTTTTTTCTCTTTTAAAAAACAAAACTTTCAATAATTGTCTCGCTAAATTAAAACATAGACCTCTTCCTAAATTTGCAACTTCTCCAAAATTCGATCTGTTTATACGTACGTTCACACTTACTCCAAACAATGAGGCTTCTTCAACAATGATATCATGAATCAGGTACAATATTGTATACATTTAAAGTTAAATTGTTTGAATGTTTTGCTGATTTATCCAATTTGTTTTATATATATGATTGCAACGAAAACTATTTGGTTGTTAGTATATGTTAAGATTTGGGGGTCCATCTTAAAAGGTGAACCTTATTAAGAGGAGTAGTACAAGATTTTTATTAATTGGTCTGTGTCAACATCATTTATCTATGTGAGATATATATCCCTTAACACGCTCCCGCAAGATGGTAGTTCATTTGAGCAGACCAATCTTGAAATTCACGTGCTCAATTTAGAGTCTTAACAAAATCGAATCGCTCATTAGAGTATAATGGACCCTGATAACATATTAAGATTTGAGATTCCATCTTAAAATGTCAACTTTTATTAAGAGAAGTATCCAAAATCTTTATTAATTGATCCGTGTCAACATCATTTATCGATGGGAGATATATATCCTTTAACAGTATATCTGGATTTCTATTAGTTTCTGATGACTTTTACAAAAGCCACAATTTTTAGAGACATCGATTTTTATGAAATAAAGCGTTTTAATGGATTTTTATAAGTTTATGCATTGTGTGCGCAACTCCTTTATTTATTTATTTATTAATTTTTGGCATTTGGAAAACTTTATGTTTTATGGTCATGTAAGAAACGGAGAGCTACTCATGGTTGAGAATTTGGGAAATTATATAAATTAATTGTTTTATTGTTCATACAAATATTTTCAATAATGGTTGGGTTGTTCGTGGGATTATTTGCTTTGCTTTATTTGATTTGCATTGCTTTGTTATTTGCTCTCTGTTTTGGTGCTAGGGGTGAGTGTGGTGGTTTTGGGTAGTACTGTGTTTGGATTAGGAATACTTGTGGCATTGTGTAATAAAACTGAGAATATGCATCAATATTGCTGTCAACTTGAGTGCAATCTACACCCCTTTCTTGTGTCAAAATTTATGAATTGCACACATTTTGAGTGCTCTTTTCTTTGATATTTATGACATATCATATCGATATGTCAGTGTAAAATATGTTTACATCTCCACAAAACTTGTATAGTTTCAACCCAATAACATAAAATAGGAACGTGGGTTCAAGAAAATTTTATTGTGGCTTTCTTTGAGTGATTTTCTATAAAACTTGATGATGGTATACATGAATTCAATTGCCTTTATTTTTAATAGCTAACATTGTTATTTTTTCCCTAAATGGTCTACTACTCTGTCTCAGTGGTCATTTATAACTATGGTCTATGCAATGTGTTGGTACAATGCTTTGACAAAAAAACCATATCTTTTTATCTTTATTTCTTAAACTAATTTAAGCCCCTTTTTTACACTCAAATTAAAGTTGGTGTTAGTTGTCTAGTGACTTCAATTAGTGTATTTAAGTAATCATTTAGATCATTTTCTCATTGTTATTTGAATATTTCATTTTATTTTTTATTTTATTGTTGGATTTAAGCTAACAAATTTAGTTTTCTAAAACTCTTATAAATGAAAAAAAATTGATTGTTTGCTATGATTTAGGATTTCAAATTCTAAAATTTGTCTCAAGTCTCGCAAAACACAGGTACGACTTTGAATGTAGGGCATTTCACCTATAAAAGAAGACACACCAAAAACGACATTGTCGTGTGACCCAAAATTCCAGTAGACGTTATGAAGCTTTTATATAACTAATTTGACTATCAGTAGACAATTCCATTTAACAAACAAAATAATGTAATATTGACGTCGACATTTGATGACCAGTATCCATATATAATTTACTTATTGATTTATATATATTTTCTAATTTGTCGTTTCAGTTTAGCTAATCGATTAATAAGCTAAAAGAATTTGGTAAGTCTTTAAAAAAACAGAAGTACAAATTAAGTTACACACTTGACGCAAATTACATCTAGATAATGGGCATACGCGTATATGCTTAGTACTTTCAAGTGCAATGAAAGATAATCATCTCTCCAATATACAACTTTTCGTTTCTTAAAATTGAGACATCTAACCTTTAGACGTTTTTAGTTTTTCAATTGCTCATGGTCACTTTTTTGAAATTCTTTCATACTATTTTGAGTTCATTTGTTGCTACACACATAGGGGTGTTAAATGATTCGAGCAGAGCACAGCCGAGCTGCTTTGCTTACCTATTGTCAGGTTCGGGTCGACTTGGCTTAGCTTGGTCAACCAAGCGAGCTGGCTCACAACTTGCTATATTTTTTTGAATTTGAAGAAAGAACATGAACGATTCGAGAGCCGGCAAGCGCTTGTACCACTGTTGTTCTATGCGTCCCAAAGTTTCCACCCTTGGACACATACATAATGCTTATTGGGGGGAGGGAAGTGAAGGGGAGTGGGGGCTGAACTGAAGGAATATAATAATAACACTTTGTCATCTCCATTTATTACAAGCCTCTGGTCCACTTTCCTAAAATGGTTAAATTCAGGATATTTAGTGGGTGGTTGATTGGGGGTGGCAGTGGTTGTTTATATGTCAACATCAACAACGTTTTATTCAACTTGGACTTTTTGCTTCAATTTTCACTCATAATCTCCAATTGCAAAAAATAAATAAATAAATAAATAAAAAATAAAAACTTTTGTAATTCATGTGCATGATTTTGGACGGTGATAAAGATAAGAAATTGATTTTAAAATTATAATTTACGAGTTTTTTTTTTCGAATATGTGATCACGACACGAAGGAGGACAAGAGGAAATAAAGGTTAAAACATATTCGCGGCCTAATTGTGTAGACAATATATGTATGCATGCCCATTTTAGAAAAAAAAATTACAAATAATCATTTATACAATATATTGTAGGGAATATTAGATCGTCTTGAGTAATTAAACTTGCAACTCAAAATTATTTTAGAAGTTAACTTTGTTCTCCTCACGTGCATGATTTTGGACAATGGTGAAGATAAGAAATGTATTTTAAAAGTATGCTTTCCGATTTTTTGTGAAGATAAGAGGAAGAGAAGGCTAAAAACATATTCGTGGGCATGATTCACGTCGATTAATTTATTCTGAATTTTGTATACATTTTGTAGGGAGCATTAGTATTACTATATCCACTAAAAAAAGTTTACAAAATCTTGTTCACTTGTTAAATATTGCGTACCAAACACGTAAAAACTCACATGTGAGCGATGGTAGGCAAACCGAATAAGAATTAACGATATAATTTCAAACAAAAAATGCAGAAGTGACAAAATTCAAATATACCCCCTCTGCATTCACACATGGACACACAATTGTGGTTACCAAATTTGATAGGTATGTAACAAATTAAGGAAGATAAGCTGTCTCATATATTCTTTGAATTTTTTCACAATTATACTGCATTATTCATTACAAACCCTAAAATCCAACCAGAGGGCAGAAGAACAAGTAAAGCTCATTAACCTTTGGTTCTTTATCTCTATTTTAATCCTTTTTTTTTCTTCCCTTTCTCCTGTTTAAGAATTTTATACTGAGAGAGTAGTAAGCTTTCTTCTGATCAGCTTCTATTTACGAACAAATTGTTTTTACGTATTCAATTTTGATGTCAGTTTCTTGCACCAGTAGCTATGTTTCTTTACTTTAACAGCTTAAATCTTAAGATAACTATGTAAACTTTCCCTAAACTTTCTGTTCTATGTTCTTTTCGTTTTTATAGCCTTGATCAGTGTTTCTTTCTTGTAAAAGTCCGGAAAAACTCGAGATCAAGAAAAAGGTTTTCTCTATTTCAAGACTTGGACAGTTGAACTAAGAAAATAGAGTTTTTATGCAGGTAAAAATGGGAAGAGGGAAGATTGAAGTGAAGCGGATTGAGAACAAAACTAGCAGGCAAGTCACCTTCTCAAAACGCAGAACCGGGTTGTTGAAGAAAACCCACGAACTTTCTGTGCTTTGCGATGCCCAAATTGGACTTATTGTGTTCTCAAGCAAGGGAAAGCTTTTTGAGTATTCAAGTTCTCCTTTGAGGTAAAAGAGGATTAAATATTTGACCATTTTAATTTATGTATTAGAAATGGTCGCAAGGTTTAATTTCTTCTAGTTTTTGATTGGATGCATTTCATTATTTAATTATGTATCCGTCTATTTGAAGATCTTTCAGTGTTCTTCCCTTAATTTCTAGGGTTCTATACGTTCTTCCCTTTTCTCTCTCTAGATTCATCTCTCTCTTGAACATGATCAGTTCAGCAGATGGACCATTACACATCACTGTCTCATTTGACCAATTAATTTCCTCAGTTCCTTGACCTTCCTTTTCAACTTGGAAAGTAGGGTTTTCTGAAATTTCTCTCCGATTTCTGAATTTTGACTGTTACTTAAGTTTACTACATAATTTCTGTCTGTGCTATATATCTCATGATTTCTAATGGTTACGAGTCTGTGAAAACCTGCCCAAAAAATGGTTTAAAACTAATATTAGAAATGGAAAGATATACATTTGTTGTGAGTATTATAGATTTTGGAGTACTCTTCTTAATTGCCAATTCATAATTTACTAAATTGCTCATTTCTTAATTTGAGTGACGAGAAAATTGACACATCAAATATTAAATCTTAAAAATCTCCTAAAGATGTACGAAGATTGTAATTTGCATACATTTTTTCTCATCTTTCACTTATGTCTTGATCATAATGTTTTCTCATTACCGCAGCATGAGGCAGATCATAGAACGATATATGCAAGCAAAAGGACCTTCTATTCTGCAGCGTGACACTGGGATGGGAGAAGTGTCTTACAATGTAAACAAAGAGATCTTGATTATTTATTATTGCTTTTAAGTTATAAGTAGTTTCCTCTTAGTAATCAGCAGCATTTTTTTTCTCTACACACTTGGCATATCTCTTTCTCTCGCATTGTGTCTTTTGAATTGTGAAATCTTGCAGGAGCAAGAGATGAGAAGAATGAAAAGGAAAACTATTGACCTTCAACTGAGCGTGCAGCGGTATCAGGGCAATGTCGATATGAGTTCTTTAAAGTTGGAGGAATTGGTTGAACTCGAGCACCAGCTTGAGGTATCTGTTAACAAGGTTCGAGCAAGAAAGGTACAATCCTCACACCACCCCTTCCCCCACCAACTTAATCCTACATATCAATTCGACTTTTTCAGCAAAATCATAGCCCTTTATGTTACTGCACCTTAGATGGAAAGCATGTCTAGAACATAGTCTTCACAGCACATTAATTTACAAATCCTTTAGTATACCTCGTACTAGTTGCTGCGTTTTTTCTGCTAATTAATTATCTTATCTGTTAAACATTTTTTTGCTGTCTATTTGTACTTGTCATCAGTTTCAGCTCCTGCATGAGCAGCTTGAAAATCTGAAGAAGACGGTAATTTGTGATTTACCCATGTGTATGATCGCATATGTTAGTTTTATTGTTTAACTATTTCTCTATGCTGCTGTTTTAGGAAAATTTGCTGGAGAAGGAAAATCAAGATATCTACCATTGGGTAATATTAATTAATGCTAAATTCTTTTAACATTTACAAATTGCATCTATAGTACTTGTCTCGATCATTTGTGTAATGTTTTGAATATCGTTTTCAATTCACTTCATAATGTAAATGCTCAAATGGGATTTAAATTGCAGATCCTATTCCATTGTGAAACTAGAAATTTTGCCACACCTTACTATAAACATAATCAAGTAGATTTCACTAATGCTGCAACTTTTCTTGATTAGCTGATGAACAATCACATTCATAGTCAAGCAGAAGCAATGGACCATCACCAACAGGCAATGACAGAACTCAAATTACTGGAAGAGCAGCCTTTGCTGAATCAACTTCAAGTTTTTGGACAAGATTTGCAGCCGTCTGCAAGTGCTATACCCATGCTTCAACTTGGTACTCTACCTATTAATACGCACTCGTATCATCTCCAACCTATCCAACCTAACCTTCAAGAATCTGGCCTGCAAGGCTTTCCCTATGGTATGAAGAACCATTTTTTGCATCGATTAATGTGCATCGATCATAGTATTACATCATACAATAGTTAAGAATTTACCTTTTTTTTTTGAATTTTAATGCGCAGTGTGATTCAACGCATTTGGTTGAGGGGGACCATTGTTGGTCGATCAAGACAAGAAACATATATAGTATTGGATTCAGACACTCTTCTGTTCTTTATTATCGAACTACTTATATTCTTAAAATTATATAAGTTTTTATATTAGTCCATTGTGATTGACATTGGAGTCTGTTATATGTGTGTGTTTGCTGATTTCGTATTCTAGACTAATTTGATTTTTTTTTCCATAATTTGGACTTCGTATTGGGGAGCGGTTGAGGGAATTTCGTATTCTTACATTAAGGGTCTGTTTGATAGCATTTGCTTTCGGGAAAAATGCATGGATCCTACAATTAATGTGCATCGATCATAGTATTGCATCATACAATAGTTAAGAATTTACCTTTTTTTTTTTTTTTTTGAATTTTAATGCGCAGTGTGATTCAACGCATTTGGATGAGAGGGACCGTTGTTGGTTGATCAAGACAAGAAACATATATAGTATTGGATTCAGACACTCTTCTGTTCTTTATTATCGAACTACTTATATTCTTAAAATTATATAAGTTTTTATATTAATCCATTGTGATTGGCATTGGAGTCTGTTATGTGTGTGTGTTTGCTGATTTCATATTCTAGATTTTTTTTTCGTTAATTTGGACGTCGTATTGGGGAGGGGTTGGAGGGAATTTACACTAAGGGCCCGTTTGATAGCATTTGCTTTCCCTAGAACTAAAAATTTATTTTCCATTTTCTAGTTTTTGCCTTGTTTGATGGGAGAAATTTTCTATGGAAATCATTTTCCCACTTTCCTTCACACGCACACATTTTCCTGCTTTTTGATGAATTTCCTTCTCCACCTTTTAGGTGAGTTTTGGTTTTCCTGCTTCTTTTTTTTTTTTGGCTATTGAAAAAAATTCTAGATACAATTGTAAAAAAATTATGACTTTTATTGACAACTTTCGTGCAAAACAAAGCCAAAAGAATGGAATTCAGTATGTTAATTTTATTATTAATTTTTATTTTAGCAATTGGAACAAATTATAGACCCAATGGTAAAAAAAAAAAAAATTAATTTAATGGACAACTTTCATGAAAAACAAATCCAAACGAACACTAAAATTTCAATATTTTTCAGGTGAAAAACTATACCAATCAAATACAATTAATTATAATTCGCAGTAAAACAAATCTAGGCAATTCAATTCACTGTAATTCATTTTCTCTCCACCCAAATCCCACATTAAGAAGTCAGAAATGCTTTAACTTTTAATTGAAATGGACATATTAAGCACACTTTCTTAGATTTTTTAAGATATGGTAGCTTTTTTTAGGCTCCATATCACTCACTACCAGACCACACTAGGGGTGAATACTGTTCGATTTTGACGATTTGTGTTATACTTTTAATTCAAACCATTTCATGCGGTTTGTAATTTTTCCAAAATAAACCAAACAATTTTATTTTTCAAACTAAATCATTATTTACGGTTTGGTTCGATTTTAATCTGCGATTTACCTATCGACATTAGGGTTATATGTTTAAAACAAGTGAACATATACATTTAAACAAGAACTAATACTGTTAAATTACATTCACACTTGTTCAAAATTTGATATCTAAACAAA
>CAIGRO010018213.1:0-10170 GCA_903798355.1 Fraxinus baroniana
ATTTTTTTGCCATCTCTAGGTGAAGATTCTTCTACGCACATAAATTTCTGTGACTAAAGGACTCGAGTCTTTCACGTCACAACAAGCCAAATTAATGCTTGTGCCTCGCCAACCCCCCAACCACCAAAGCCAAGACAAAATTTGTTACAGTTTTAGGTGAGTTTAAGATGAGGTCGAACTCAGTTTTATTTATTCTTTTTTTTTTTTTTTTTTTTTAGTAGAGTTTGAACAAAGGTACACCTCTCTCACACACAGATTTTCAATAGTTGTTTACACACCTGGTTTAATTTTAAATAATTTAGTTTCCAATGTTATTTAGGGTCTGTTTGGACCAGATTTTAATCTAAGTCGAACAATTAATATCAACCACATCTTTTTAATCATACATTTCAAAAACTTCTATCACAATCCACTTAAAATCTGATTTTATTCTACACCAAACACCGTATTATATTGACTTAAGCTTATAAAAACGTATGTTAAAATGGTGTGAACTCCTCATTCATCAGTAATATGGTATGCCAATAAATATCATTATAATTTGAAGTGAAACATTAATTATAATTAAATTTTCACAACTACTCTTACTCATTGTCTACATATTTTGTGAGATCCACTATTTATTTTCATTTAATTTTATTATAATTTCTCCCAAACAAACACCCTTTCGTAAGCTAAATTGGACTCGATTAGAATAAAGTAAACAACTGTGAAGAATTTGTCATTATATACTGAACAGATAAGTATATGAGAAAAAATGTAAAAAAAAATTGTCAGCTTTCGTCATGCGTAACGCACCACCGGCTAGTCTCTGTAACTTCCCAACCCGTGCGGGCCCCACAACCAAGAAAATATTAAAGTTCCGTTTGATTGCAAGAGTGGAATTTGAGTGGAAAAAAAATGAATTTCAGGAAATTAAATTGCATAGAGTTGGAAAAGGGGTCACGTGAAGAGTGGGAGGAAAAAAAAATTTCCCTATCAAACATGGCAAAACTGAAAATTGGAATCTCAATTCCATTTTCCATGGGAAAAAAAAAGGTTCCATTTGATACACAATATTTTTCATGGATTTTTTTTTTTTATTTTCCAACTTTTGTAGTGTTTGATAAGCAAAATTTTTCCCGAAATTTTTTTTCCACCTTTCCTCATTTTCCACATTTTTTAGGAAAACAAATTCTTGATATTTTAGTTGGAAAAAAATTTCCCAGTGTTTTTTTCAATTGAAATTTTTTTAGACACAATGGGAAAAAAAAAAAAAAAACTTATCACTTTTATTGACAATTTTCATGGAAAACAAAGTCAAACGAATGGTATTCGATATGGTAATTTTTATTTTATTTTTTTGACAATTGGAACAAAATATAGACCCAATGGTAGAAAAAAAAATATCATTTTAATGGACAATTTCCATAAAAAGAAGTCAAACGGATACCAAACTTTCAACATTTTCCATGAAAAATTATACCAATCAAACATAATTAATTACAATTCCAAGTAAAACAATTTTTAGGCATCTTTTCCCTGTAAAACATTTTATTTCCACTTATTTTCCACATTTTCAATCAAACGGACCAAATGTGGAAATTGGTGGAAAGAAAATGTTTTACGGGGAATTGATTTGCCTATAAATTGTTTTACTGGGAATTGTAATTAATTGTGTTTGATTGATATAATTTTTCATGAAAAATGTTAAAAAATTGGTGTCCGTTTGTCTTCATTTTTTATAGATATTGTTCATTAAAGTGATAATTTTTCTACCATTGTGTCAGAATTTGTTCCAATTGCCAAAAATAAAATAAAAAAAAAATTGTAAAAAAAATTATCATACTGAATATCAATCGTTTGGATATTTTGCATGAAAATTGTCAATAAAAATGATAAATTTTTACTATTGTATCTAGACTTTTTTCCAATTGCCAAAAAGAAAACCTGGAAAAAATTTCTCACAAAAACATCAAGAATTTATTTTTCTCAAAAGAGTGGAAAATATTTTTCTGAAAAAATTTTGCCAATCAAACACCACAAAAGTTCTATTTTCCATGGAAAATATGGCGAATCAAACTGAGCTTAAATAATTAACCTTTTCCAGGCGGAGTTGTGTGAGACTGAGAGCAGTTCCTGGTATTGTAGTCAGAAGAGAGTCTTTAGAGTTGATGCAAGTTCAGAAAAACCTCCAGGATAGAAGAACCTATGTTATCAAGTTACTCATTAATTATTTTCTGTTCATTATTTAACAAACATCACTCTTAAAAGCCATCAAGTTTACTCAAAATAACTGAAGTTAACACATGTAATACCAATTAACATAATACATTCACTAGTCAATTTGAAAATACAACACGTAGAAGAAAGAAATTACATTTACGACAAGCCGACGATTACATTAACACGACAAACGGCTACAATAACGACGTGATAACAATTGCATTAACGTCAAAAGGGAAACGAAAGGGAAAGAAACTTCAAAATACAGATATACGACCCAACCTGCATTCTATCACACCAACGCCAGTTAAGAGGAGCCGTCGTTTCTTGGCACAAATTTTCGCATCCAAACGTGCTTTCCATTGATGGTAAACTTGGCCTTCTCCGAACCATTGAGAATTTCCTGAATAAACGAGGCTTTAACGAACACGATTCTAGCATAAAGCGGTTGCTCGTAAGGCCTAACATCCTGCATTCTGAAGGACTCTATGCAATTCCCATAGACTGTTGCGAAGAAGTGCCTAACTTCCATTTCAGCCACAGGATAACCCCTAGAAAATGTTGCAAACATAGTCCTGTCTTCACGTTGATTATTTCTCGGGAATGCATTCCTTCCAACTCTCATGTTAGAGAAGTTACGGATCATGGACTCGTGGAAATGACGTGACATTATCTTTTCTTTCAACCCTGATCTTCGTCTACCATCGAATGGCATCAGAGTATGATTTGATAAAGATCTTCGACCATCATTTAATGGTATCATTATCTGATTTCTAGATGAACTTTCTGCAGCATTAGCATTCAATGGAATCATCATCTGGTTATATCCTGAACTTGGCCCACCATTGAATGGCATCACAGTGGGATTTGATAAAGAGTGTCGAGAAGCATTAAAGGGAATCATCTGGTTTCCATATAAACCTTCTGCACTTTTAGCATTGGATGAAATCATCATCTGATTTAATCGTGAACTTTGTCCACCATTAAATGGCATCAGAGTAGATTTTGATGTAGAACTCTGAGCAGCATTTAATGGATTTAATAACCAGTTTCTTGATGAACTTTCTCCAGAATTACCATGAAGGGCTTTTTCAGTGATGTCTCGCATGGTGTGGACGCAATCTTGATTAATGATTCTGGCTATTTCACGGGAGGCAGTCACACGATTCTCATTAAAAAACCGAAGTGATATCTCTTTCTCAATGATGCTACGGGTCATAGGAATATCGGTGGCTTCAGCTGAATGTATGAAGTGGGAATCCTTTATGCACTTGATGCACATAATCGCCTCTTCAGCAGTTTGATTGATGAACAACGGAGCAGATGCCAAGATCTTCCTTATGACCTTGCCAAAACCCACATGCTCTAACCAAAGCCATAAGGCAATAATCTGCAACGATTCCACGGGATCACGCCAAAGTTCTGTCACGAGGATAGCATAAAGAGCCCTGTCAATTGAATGGTAAGCACGCAGCGCGTCCAGGCTGACTATAACTGGTTTAGCATCCATAAGATCCAAACTTGAGCCTAATAAAAATCCTGAAAACAGAATTTACCCAGGGATTAAATCAAGAAAAATTATAGAAGGAAAAAAACTCAAAAAACAACGCCCAAATCGATGTTTCTCTAACAATCTTTACAATCATGACAGATCTAAAGATTTTGGGCAAATATATTGCAAATTTATTTACATTAAAAGTAACACAAATCAGTAAACAAGCAAAACCAGACCTAGCATAAGGAAGCCAACCTACTCGGGTATCTGAAAGGTAACTACAAGTAATGAATTGGAGGATACTCTAGCAACTTTTATAACACGAAGCCTAATGCCACGTGTCACCAATTTTTCGCAGCCCGATACCACAAACAAAGCCTAATTTTCTCCGCCCAATACCACAAATCAAGCCTGTTTAATGAAACTTCTGGAAAGAAACGTTTTTTTATCAAGAAATCTCCACCTATGGCCAACCACACAATCCAACCCCAGTTCAAAGGCAGTTCAATGCTTTGCAGCCTACGAAAGAGATGAATCGCAAAGCGTTCATACCTAAGCTATAAACCACAAGCAATAATTAAGATGGCTTCAAACCATTTTAAAATAAATCAGCTATAGCTGGTAAAACATATTTTGCTTAGATTATAGGAAGACTGGATACCTTTATACATTTTTTTTAATAACCGTGGATGTTCGGGTCAACTTGCGCGCACCTCGATTAATTCCACATAGCCCTAAAGTTTACAGTCGGGTACTTACCTCAGTGGCCCTGAGGGGACTAGAACTGGTAACCATTGGGGAGCAAACACAAGGCCTGACCAATTGAGCCACCCCTCAGGGTTGGATACTTTTATATTTTTGACATTTCAATCTAGGGAAAGAAACGCATGTACATTAAGAAAGCAAGAAATTATCTGGTTACCTAAATAGCCAATATCTAAAGATGAAATGGCCTGGGTAAATATAGTATGTCAATAAGTTGTAATGTAATCCATTTCTTGATTCACTTCTACACCAGTTTCCATAGCTAGTTGCACAAGTAGATTTGTTCAGTATCTACCTTGTGACCTACACCTGCTATGCATTTTACACATAAGCTCCTAACAGGGAACAAATTGTGAAAGCAGTCAAAAACTCATTTTTTCTTCTCACGAGATTTAAGAATATATTTTAAACTCATTTTTTCTACCCAAGATATTTTATTTTTAAATAATTCACAATTTGCATCAGATAATCTCATGATGAAGTGAATGCAATGATGAAAAGTGATTCATATAATTCACCTCAAATTTAGTGAGAATAAGATTGTTGGTATTTTTAAATAATTCATACCAAAGACGAAATCCAAAATAAATATATAACTCTTTTCTTTGCTGCGTCACTCCTGTAGATGCGTAAACCTTTAAGCCTCTACCACCTACATTGAAGTATTATACATCCATTCTTGTCTAGATTACCCATTAACTGAATATTGTATAACAGTAGGCAAAAACAATATTTTGCTATAAACTTTCTAATGTAATAAAGAGTCATTTCCAAGGTCAAAAATGTTCACTAGCATGGAAGCTTTTTCTTTACAATCTAGCAAACGAGGATAAAGAGCTACAATCATATCTGTTAGCCTAAATAAAATTCCAGGTGTTTGTATGGTTCAACTTCGCGTTTCAGTTCAATAACTTTGCTCAAGGACAAAACCCTAAATTGGCTCAACTTCGTTACTCAGGTCAATAATTTGCTCAAGAACAGTACCCTAACGGAAGGAATTGGTCTGTTATTCATTGATAATGTTCATTACCAATCTGATGGCAGCTTATCTAACCAAAATATTTTCATTCGTCATAACCTAGCCACTTATTTAAGAAAATGTTTGCGATAAATTATTTCTGTTAGGAGTCTCTGAGAATAAATCTAAAGAAGCAGGTATTTCTGCTAATTATTCATGTTAGCTTGTCATTGCTAGGCTCAAAACCAGGTATTTAACATTATTTTCTCTACTATCTGTATATGGAGCAAATGCTCTTAGAAAAATTCATCCTCTACAAGGTTGAAGTCTATTTACCGTCCACATGGGTTTACATAATATAGGACTTCAATAATACGGATCTATAAGTGTCTGCAATCCTTTTGATTTGGCATATACCATAGTATCAATATAAAGCTTTATAAATGATTTCAAAAGTTCACGACCACTCCAACAAGTATCAAGAATTTATAGTTATTTGCACCATAAGTGCATCACGGAAAGCAAGTGATGAATATGTCCATATGGAACAAATATAGAAATTTGACGCAAACCCAAACTTCCTTTTCTACAACATTTGCTTGTAAAGATGTTTGGATATTTACTCTCTACTATGTATAATGTTGCAGTGCTAATCATAACAGAGCATTTATTGAATGGAACAGAATATAGGCTACCAAGACAAAAGTGCATTCTAATATGTTAGCAACAGAATAAGATCATTAACAAAATCAAATAGATATAATCAAACTAAGATTTTGCTGCTAGTAGAAATAAAGTTAGGTCAGATTCCATACCTTAAAGAAGCCATGAATGGAAATCCAAGGGTTTTGTTACTGCAGCACTTCATAACAATATGTCCTTTCATGGCTTCTGCAATGGCAACTAAGATCCTAGTAGCTGCAGAAATTCAGAGAATATTTTGCACAACATGCACAGACATTTTGCACAACATGCACAGACACTCCCACACAAAATAAAAAGTTCAAGATCATAATTACTAATGACACCTAATTTTATGAAAAAGCAAGAATACTAGATATATGAGTGCACCAGCTGACACTTGGCAACCAGTGCCAGAACTCTTCAGTTGCCACCAAGTTTGCTCACTATGAGTTACTTTTAAGCCCAGGAAAAAACCTAAAAAAAAGTTCCACAAACGAGCATAATATGGAGGTGTCCATAGGAAATTATATTCTTCTCATTAAAAGAAATTCCTATATTTCCTATACAAGGATAGTTGACTTAGTTAGAAACTTACGAGGCCAAGAAACTTGGGAAGAGAAGGAGAACGAATCTTAAGAATTAGCAGGAATTTCAAATAGCTACACAACAGCTGACCAGGAGAGCAGAAAATGATAATAATATACAGCAGCAATTATACTAAATAAACGACATGACAATTACAACAACCGGTAGAAGCCTATTAGCATCTGTATAGTTTGCTTTTATTTGTCTTTGTTATAGACAATAATCCTTTGATGCTGGGACCTTCAGCAGCTGTACCTTGCAGATCAGACAAAGAGAAAGACCACCAGGGGCAAACTTCTCACTGAGCGGTGGCGATGACAGGGCAGCTACCAGGTGATGACGACTTTGAGAAAATTACTCTGTTATTGCTCACAGAATGGCTTATGGTTTCTGCCTGAGTTAATGCACTTCTAGAGTTGGCAGGTCTTTTTGATATCCCACCATTGTTAATTCTTAAAGTACTATCAGGATTCTTGTCCCAAAACTTATCGTATGCAAGCAAATTCTATCGCTTCCTGGTGTATGCATCATCAGGCTTACCAATATCTTTAATGGAAGACAGGCTGGTAAAAGATTTGGATCTTTCACAGTAGAACTTAGATATGCCGTTCCTGAAATAAGCCAATAGAAATTATTGGATAAACAACATATAAAATAAATGCAAAAGAAATTCCTAAGCTAACTATCATAAGTTAGATATTACTTAGGGGGTGTGTGGTAGAGATTAAAATCAGATTAAAATTGAAAATATAGCCGTTATTGTTGACTTTTATTAGACGGGTGGGACCCAATAACGGCCATCTTTTCAATTTTAATTGGATTTTAAGCTGTACCAAACAAAATCGGATTAAAATTGAAAAACTAGCTGTTATGGTTGACTTTTATTAGACGGGTGGGACCCAATAACGGTCATATTTTCAATTTTAATTGGATTTTAAGCTGTACCAAACAGGCCCTTATTGTAATTGATGCAAATCAATGAAAATTAGTTACCTTTTTTTTTTCTTCATAATATTAGGGTGATATAAGATGTGATGTTGGAAAGGATTGATATAATTCCTTATCGCTGAACTCAAGAAACATCAAAATGTTGAAGCATCAACTTGATTTGCTATTGAACTGATCTTGAACAAACTTTTATCTAGCAATCTCAAACCAAGGTTCAACTACAGTGGCTTCGAGCTATGTTGATTACAAACTTCTGTTAACCTGGACATATGGACAAGAATCAAGATAATGCAAAAAAGAAATCCATTACCTTTGTTTTTGTATGTAACTGTTATTTAACTTTGCCGTGCACAAGTTCATTATTTTCGTACAAAGATACTCTTCTTGCAATTAAACAACAAATAGGAAACAAATGAAAACCCTAAAACACATTAGAAATGAAAAAAGAAGAAAAAAAACTCTAATTTAAAAGCAAATATAATTACTTCAAATTTGGACCGAATACTTATTAAAAATGAATTTTAACTCAAAAAAAAATAAAAGGAGAACATGTACGTTATAGGCAAAACTTTCTCCAAAGCATCGAACCCATCATATGCTCTCCTTTATATTCACTCTGTACCACTTCCCCTCGAAGTCTGACTCATCACTGTTCTTCCCAATCGAAGATAGAAGATGAGGATGATGACGACAAGAGCTAAAGAGATACTCCTCCTCCGTCGCCACTGCCGGAAACCTCTGACCACCATAGACGGACTCTGGCGTGTTGCAGGTCAATGATATACACGCCATCTATGTTGAATAATCCAGATTTAGCGAGAGATGACCGATCAGTTGAAAGAAAGAAAGTAGAAGTAGGAAATGCCCCAATTTTAACCAGACAAGAAAAGAAGTTAGCAACTGGATAATACACGACAAATCTTCACACACATCTCTCGGCTTCGATCTACCCGAAGTGGTGTACCCCTCAATTCACACGCAAATCACTCACATTATCTCTTCCAACTCTCTTCGCCAAGCCAAAATCCGCAATCTTTACGCCACCATGTGGGTCCATAAGAAAGTTCTGAAGCTTAATATCACAAGGAACATAACCAAACTAGTGAACATAATTACGGCCTTTGAGTAAAGCCTGTGTATACCGCCAGAATTCATTCTCTGGCCGCCGATTATCCCGGCAATTATTCACTTTATGCTCCAAAGCGCCACCGGAAGCTCACTCCAACAATACATTATACAATTTCTCACCGTTTTCATCAGTAAATTTTCCCCAAAGCAACTAATGATTTCTGGGCAATCTTTAAGCTCATCAAGAATCAATTTCTCGTTCAAAAGCAAATCAGAAAGAGACACCCCACAATATTTCACGGCCATCAATGGCAGAATTTGAGAGCTCTGGCTTCTGGGTATGGCTAAATTCACCGTTCCAAAGCATCCATTGCCCAGTTTAAAATCGACAGCCCTTCATTTTTATAAAAATAAAATGCAAGCATGGAATATCTTCAGTGGAAGTGGACCTTTTGTGCGCAATAGTGTTTTCCAATTTCACCTACTGCAAACCGATTCAAAATGGATGTTTGAAATGGATTTGGGGGTTAGGGTTCTTCTGAGCGGGATTTTTGGTTTTCCAATTCGCAGCAGAAATCACGATCGTGTGAAAAATGAAATGGATTTGAGGTTAGGGCTACGATTTCTTTCTTTTTCTGTGTGGAGGTGGTGTTTTGATATGAGTTACGTTTTCAATTTGCTGTGGGCAAGGGGTTGATTTGGGCGATTTGGCAATCAAATGTGCAACTCGAAAAAAAAAAAAAATAAATAAATAAAAATAGACGCAACGGAGTTAAGTGCAATGACGATTGGGAAGCTCGATGAAGTTTAGTGGATAAATCGTGACGATGTGTAAAACACAATGACCAATTAAACATTTAACTCTTTTATTCATTGATTTCTAATTAATAAATAGTGTACTTCAAATTTAATTCGGTTCAAACTTTGATTCAAATAATATTATTATTCATAAATTGTGCTTACCAAACTCGATTACATGGCATTACTTTAATTTTTCTTCTTAAAGTCTTGTTTGGTACACATTATTTTTTTCATTTTCATTCTTCTACTCATTTTCAACCACAGATTTTTCAATAAAATAATATTTTCCATCACATCAATAACTTTTCCTTCTTTTTCAACTACACATGATTTATCAATCTACTATTTCAGAATACATTTTTTCAAAAGAATGTGGCACCTTCACTTTCAACCACACATTATCTATCAATCTACTATTTCAAAATACATTCTTTCAAAATAATGTGGATCAAACACCCTCTAAATCCTACGCTTAAGATTGAATTAAAGTCATCCAAATATCACATCACTCGTTTAAGACAAGGAGTGACGATGAATACCATATACCAATGTTCTAACGGTACATTCATTCCCTTACATTGATTTTGACATTTCCTTTCTTTTTTTAAAAAAATGGAGGGAAAAAATATTTTTCTTAAACTGTTCAATGATATGTAAACAA
>CAIGRO010018230.1:0-11067 GCA_903798355.1 Fraxinus baroniana
TGCTTCGAACGACCAACGGTTCACGTAGTTAATCTTCGAATCCATCCTATATCACATGCTAAGTTTTATTGTTTGGATTTATGGTTGAAATTTTACCAAATTTGGATTAATTTCAATATTTTCTTTTTAATATTTAAATGCTTATTTTCATGTGTGTCTACTAATGTATTTCATGTATTTTCATTTACGTGGTCAATGAATGATTGTTTTTAGTGATTTGTACATCGTTTGAGAGACGATTGTGCATTTATGACCAAATAGTAAAAATTCTATATTTATGTAGGGGATAGAGATATATCCAAACACTAGGTGACCCATTGAGTTATTTTCACAAAGATTTAATGCGATTGTTTGACTTTAATCGACATAGAGATATAGTAGGTTAAACCAATCAAGTATGGTTAATTTCGCTCGAGAGAGGTAATTAACTGAAATTGAAAAATTGGGTCTAACATGTAGATGAGTAATTTATTAATTGGTTTGTGAAAAAATTAATTAAGCGACGGTTAAACGAAACTATGAATCCCAATCAAGTTTTTCCTCCAAAATTCTCCAAGTGTTTATGTGTTCTTATTTTGTATATTTTTAGTTCATTTTACTTATTTTTCAAAATCAAATTTCATTTTGTGTTTGTTTGTTTTTATTGTTAAAATTAAATTGACGGCCCAAACTCAAAAAATCCACAAAAATAAACATTTCTCGAGAGATCGACAACCCAAACTCAAAAAATCCACTTTATTACTTGAATGTGACCCGTGTACTTGTGATTTGCACTTTTATAGCGCACTTTTACCACACTTGAAAGTAACATCTCACCTACCTCCACTCACATTGTATAGCCTCTATTTGGTAGAGATTAAAATCAGAATTTTAGTAGATTTTGATAAAATTTGATGAAATTATAGTTGAAAAATCATGGGTCTAATGACGTGTGATTAAAATTAATTGTTGACTTGAAC
Source organism: Fraxinus baroniana (assembly GCA_903798355.1). Taxonomy (NCBI): domain Eukaryota; kingdom Viridiplantae; phylum Streptophyta; class Magnoliopsida; order Lamiales; family Oleaceae; genus Fraxinus; species Fraxinus baroniana. The sequence goes on from CAIGRO010018230.1 coordinate 960, forward strand.
TTAAACTAAAATCAACAATTACAATATTAAGTCAAAATTAATAATTAATTTTAACCATATATTTTATGGGACCCACAACTTTTCACACTTCATCAGTTTTTATCAAGATTTACTAAAAATATGATTTTAATCCCTATCAAACAAGAGCATAATATTCCACCAACTACTACAGCAGTCTAAAGTTTTAAAAAAATAAAGCAAAAGTATTTAAGGAGTATGCTAAAAAGGATCGAATGCACTTGAAAGTTGAGTGGTAGTGCAAAGTGTTGTTGAAATTGACAAAAGTCAAAGGTTACTTCTAAAAATGAGTTAATTTTGAACATGTTTTAACAAATTTTTGAAAGTGTTTTGTTTGGCTAGAATAACTTTTAGAGGAATCTGATATAAGATAATAATATCAAGAAGCTATTTTAAAATAAATAAAAATAAAGGTGTTTCGTGCAAGATAGTCGCTAACAATTAAAAGGATTCAAACGATTGTGTAAGGAACAAACATCTCGAGACAAAGTCCCAACGAGGGGTGCTTTTATTTATGAAGATTACAAATTGCAAGAAACAAAATGCCTCCAAGGGGCGTAAGCACACAAAGCAATCGAAAGTTAAAAGATAAGAAACGAAAGAAAAGAAATTACATATTCTCTGTTTGAAAATGATTTGATCGGGGCTTCTTTCATGCTATCCCCTCTTCTTTTATACTATTTTGATAGATTTCTTGTAGAAATGTTAAAACTGCTTATCACCCTGTAACTACTAACTTTCTCCATAATGGCTAACTAATCAAAGAATTGTCATTTTAATCGCTGCCATTGCTCCCATTACTTAACTGCTATCGATCAAGATTTTTGGGTCGTGGACTGTGATGAGATTGCTCATTAACCACCTCCATAACCGTTGCTTTGGATGATCTACAAGATGTTACACTTGCCCAACTTTTGGGCACACCGTGAATTTGGGCGATAATGATGTTATACATCGCTCAAATCTTGGGCGACAAGCTGACTTGAGCGATGATGGGCCTCCATTACAGAATTCTGTCTTGTGGCATCAAGTAGGCTTCCTGGTGGTCCTTCGCCACGTAACTCCATCTTGGGTCTTTACATGGTCTCGTTTGGGCTTGTTCTTTGAATCTTTTAACTGGGCTTTCATTCTTTGGGTTATCCGATTAGGCCATATTTTTGTGTATCAACAATTATCCCTCAATATGGCAAAATTAATATCAAGTATTAATCTTGTGTCATATTCATTCTTTGTATTTTCCGCAACACCCAAAATTCCAAAAGGGTAGAGAATTCCAATCATTGTTTTTGTTTGGTGGGGGCCCTCCATATTCTAAAAAGTGCACATTACGCTACTCTTTATAAACTGAAAAGCACGCCACTTCATTGCGCCGTTATACCCACGTTTTGCGTCGCTGTGCTTCTATAAAGGCTACTGTTCATCTTCTTGTTTTTCCATTCAAACACTTGCGCTTCTAAAACCCTTGAGAAGCTTAAAGTTTGTAGTAGATAGCGGTGTCAGACAACCCCCTTAGCTTCGAGGACTTTCAACAGCTACTCTCGAGACCATATGTGAATCCCGCATTTTCATCAGCCAACACTGACTGTAATGAGTTCTATTTGGGTCCATCATTTAATGATGCTGACTCTATGGGGCAAGCCTCAGTGGGCCAACTGTTCCCTTGCACCCAAGATCCTCATTTTCTGAATCCTATCCCATTAACGCCAATCCATGAATGAAGTATTCGCACTTAGCCCAAAGCTGATACCACCTTTCATCTTTAGCATGCACGTATGGTAAGCCATGGCCCCACCAAAGCAATTTTTGATCGTGCTAGGATTTCTCATTTATTGGCAATCGCTCTACGTCTCCTAATATATGACTCTATTCTTTTCCCTATCCCTCTAAGTCTTTGGTCTTCTGAATATAATACTTTTATATTCCCACTTGGCCTAATGTCCATCACTCTGAGGGATGTTGGAGCTTCAGTCAATCTTCCACCTCTGGGCGACACTATTTCTCCCAACCTTTTGGTTACTGCTGCTGCCTCGAAATTTGAAAAGAAGCTCACTGATTGTTATTCGGGGATGTAAGAGCTCTATACCAAGACTGGTGCTGAGTCCACTCACGCTGAGCGTGTTGTCTTTCTTCAAGTTTGGCTCTGCAAATACGTCCTTTGTATGCCCAGCCTGAAACCTTCTATGAGTTATTTACCCATAACGCATGAGTTAGCATGCGGTAAGTCTTTAAACCTTTGTTCCTTAATCTTAGCTGCCTTTTATATATGCATGGCTTCTCTCCAATCCCAATTGAGGAATGGTGCATCTCCAACTAGTAGCGAGCCTCTTTGGCTCTCTCAATTGTGGTTGATGGTGTATTTCCCACAAGTTGGTGCTCCACCATGCCCGCCAAGATCAGTTAGTTGTTATGGGCTATTCATTAACCTATTAGACCTTGTGAAAATGTCTAATAGGGACGTCTTCACATTCTTTTATACTTTGAATTCCACTCCTTCCTTTTTTTCCTTTCTCTGTACATCAAGTTCCAAGTTATGTACGACCTTCTGCCACCATGAATGAGGTGAGCACCTCTTTTCCCATTTGGGCTCAATACTTGGTTGGGAAAGAACTGTTTTATGACATTCTAACTGGAACGAATGCTAAAGCAGGGATCGAATTGTATGCTCCCCATTTTCTTGCCCGACAACTTGGTTTCGGCTAAACATGGCCCTATCTTTATGTTTTTCTTGAAATTTGATAGAACGTTTTTATAAAATTACCAAAGCAGAGGTGCAGGCCATCGACGCCTGTAATGCCCTTTTGATAGTTGGCTTTTCTTTAGCCCCTTTCAATTCTATTTCTGTCTTCCATCCTCTTTTTGCACAATTTTAGCCTTCTGTGAAATGCAGGTTGTTTGCAACTGATGTCAACTGTGCCTTCCACTTGCTAGAGAGGCCAGGACCTCTTCTGTTTCTCTCATTTCTGCTGTTTCTTTAGCTTCCAAACGTCCTATTTCTCTTTCGAAGTCCTCTCCGATTCGTGTTAAACGCTTTGCAATGAGTCTCATTCCACCTGGTTTTTCATCTGCTCAGGCGAAAACTACTAAGGATGTGTCCCGCCGTAAACGGCCAGCTTCAGCTTCACCCAGCTTGCCCGAGGAGATGATGATGACACTCATCTCATTATTAGAAGGAAGATATTTGAATTTGTTCCCTATCGTAGAATTTGTTTATTAATGAAAAATCCTTCTTGCATTAGTGTTTTACCTGGATTTTTCAGAAGGGTTCGACTTCTCCTTTGAAGACTCTGTCGTCACCGGTCATTGTTCCAGCACATTCCCCTCAAGCTTCTCCGCCTAAGTTTTTTGGAGAAAGAACTTTGCCTGCAGGCCAAGAGCCTTGGCCCCTCAATCAGTTGAAGAACTTTCACATCTTCAAGGCGTTGACCCCCCCACACGTAGAACCGGCAGGTAATACCATTTTTAAAGTTTTTCCTTTTGTTCGCATTGTTGGCTTTCAACCCACCATCATCTGCTTCCTGCAGAGTTTCCCATAATCCTGCCTGTTGTGGAAGAGCCTGCTAGTTCAGCTAAAGGAAATTCCCACAAGTGGTTGGATCCTCCATTGATATACCCCAATCTTCCAAAGCTGCTGACGGGGTAGCTTTTGTTTCATCTTCCATCTTTGCTTTGTTTACTGTAACGAAAATGCTAATTTTTGCACTCCATCCAGGATTTGTTTACTTCTTGGGAACAAATGAAGGCATGCACTACTTCCAATCATCCTATTTCCTCTACTATATTTTCGGAAGAAAACATGAATGTCCTCAAGCAGTTAGTGCTTGACTATGTTTTCTTTATGGATCTAGACATCAACAAAGCTAGTACTTCTAGCCAAAGATATAAGTTCGAGCAATTAAGCACAAAAATGACATTAGCACTTGAACTTCCTTCGCTCAGAATTTTACCTGATTTTAAGCTTACTTTGAAGATCATTCATTCAGAAATCAGTTCTCTGCTCACCAGGAATGTTGATTTTAAGCTTACTTTGAAGACTTAGTACATTCGCGCTGTAAGTGAAAAAGAGTCTTTGCACCAAAAGATTGAGAAGGCCAAGGTTGATCTGAACGAAGTCTCTTCTGAAGTTATGGTTGAGGACTCTTTGTTGATGACTCTGGCTGCAGAGATGAAAGAACTTCAAGTAAGAATGGATAACTGCAAGGCCAGGTTGGTTGCCAAGAAGATCCCAAGGATTCGAGTGAAGCAAGTCTTTGGTTGAGCGTTATTCTAAACTGGTGGTTGATGAGGAGTTCATGACCGCTTCCACTGAACAGAGCGATGAATGAGGAAAACTTGGAGAACGAATGCGCTTTCTTTGGAGCAAGCTGTAATTAAAACATTGATATTTTGACTTTCCTTGTAAGACGATTTCGTCTTATATTTTGTCTTATAATGGCGGCTACTATTTAGTCGAACATGTATTGGCGGCCAGTTTAATCAATGAAATGATCACTTTATTTATTTGCATGATGTTTTTTACATGGATTTTTTTAACAGCATAATTGACGTCTTCCTTAATCATCAATATCCCCTAAAATTTGCTTACTAACCTCATGCCATATTCATGCACATTTCCCCTTGTGGAATCCTTAAATGGAATAAGACTCTTGACGTTCCACCGCCTCTTCAAGATTTGGACCTTCAATTTCGATTATTACGCGTTTATATGGCCATTCGTATTCCGTCTCTTCGCCTTCAAGCCTCTACAAAGCTGTGTGCTTGTTGTATTCTTGCTGTCTTCATCCTCATTTCCCCCACAACTCATTTGTTGCCATTACTTGACATTCCAATGACGAATCTTCCACATTTAACATGTCAACTATTCCCTCTTGCAATCATAAATGAATCCTTCTTTTCCCAATTTCGCCATCGGTCTTGACATCTTCTTTGGCATGGGAGGTATAGGAAATGTTTTCTAGTCAATGAAGGTCTTCTCAGTGTGGACTGTAATGAGATTGCTTGTTAACCACCTCTGTAACCGTTGCTTTGGATGATCTACAAGATATTACACTTGCCCAGCTTTTGGGCGCACCGTGAGTTTGGGCGATAATGATGTTATACATCGCTCAAATCTTGGGCGACAAGCTGACTTGAGCAATGATGGGCCTCCATTACAGAATTCTATCTTGTGGTATCAAGTAGGCTTCCTGGTGGTCCTTCGCCATGTAACTCCATCTTGGGTCTTTACATGGTCTCGTTTGGGCTTGTTCTTCGAATCTTTTAACTGGGCTTTCATTCTTTGGACCATCCGATTGGGCCATATTTTTGTGTGTCAACAAAAAGCAAAAGTTCTTTCAGACAGCGCAAGGACTCTCTTAAAGTTAAAAGCACTTGCAAAAGACCGATTATCACTTGAAGATGGAAAACAGATAACATGTTCATCCAATGTTCATGTACAAATGGAATTTCCCTTTCATTAATTATCTCATAGTTTTAGAATCCTAACCCTATCATCCTTCTTTGATGGAGCCTAAAAATTTATTGAAGATGTGTTGATAAGTTAACTAAAGAAGAGTGTACGTTTCTTATCACCGAAATTAGTATAACAAGAAGGTGGTATGATTCTTTGCAATTTTATTGAACAATGAACAAATATTTGAGTTTTCTCAATTACTCGTAAAAAATATGACAAGATACAAAAATAATTAAAATGATAGTAGAAACATGATACATATAATTCTTTTCCTAATAATCCATGTATTTCAAACAAAGATGCTGTCTATGGTTGAAATTATCTATATTATATTCAAGTTAAAGTGATTTTTTGAAGATTTTATTATTATAAATTTATTTTTCTATTTTTCTGCAAAAGGGTTATAGAACATGTAAAGAGTTTGACCGGTAATACCGTTTGATATTCTTGTTGACACATCACTAAATAGTAGATCTCGTCATTCTTCGAGTACAATATCATATCCCTTTAAAATACTATTAAATATTACTTATTATTAGAAAAATTACATGGGCAACGATCCATGAATGTTGCAAGGAGAAGAAGAAAAGAATAGATTATGAATTTTCTTTTCAGAATAAAACTCAAACAAAATACAATGATGAACTTCCATGGGTTTTCTTCGATGAAAATCTGGAAAAATGGATTGAGATAGTTTCTCGGCTTTTTTTATATTAATTAATAGTTTCTGTTGATACAGAGATGGGATTCTTAGCAGGTTGTATTCTGGGTTTTGCAATGGGAATTTGTTTGGTCGTCGGTTTTGCTCGATACCAGAATGTCAGATCCAAACGTCGCTCTGATTTGGTATTCTTCCAATTTTTTATATTTACATTCTTGTTTTGTGCATGTAAGTATCACGTATTAATATCTGTATGAATACCTCTTATGTATAGATTTCGTGTAATTATTCTTGAATTTATTTTTTTGTTCATAAATGTATCAGGCTGCTGCAATTGCAGCTTTTGCAAAGATGACAATTCAAGATTCAAGAAAAATTCTACCCCCTGCGTTTTACCCTTCTTGGGTCGTCTTTTCGCAGCAACAGAAGTTGAGTTACATCACCTTAAACGTTTGGATGAGTCGATTTTTAACGGAAATGCAAAAATATTGAGTTCAACTCTCAAAAACTACGGATTTATGAAAATTGTGCACGTGATCCATTTTCTGTACAAGTATTTTGATTTTCCCTGTTTTTGATTTTCAGTTAAAATGGCTTAATCATCACCTTGACAAAATATGGCCATATGTTAATGAGGTCATTCTTCTTTTTCCCTTTAAATCCTAGAGCATGGAACATGTTGGTTTATTTTCTAATATGTAGATTTTATTTCTGAGAAATTCTTTGGCTGCATAGGCAGCATCAGAGCTAATACAAAGTTCTGTCGAGCCAATTCTTGAGCAATATAGACCAGTAATCTTAGCTGCTCTCAAGTTTTCCAAATTAACTTTGGGTAATGTGGCTCCACAATTCACAGGTTAGCTCAATTACTTTTTCATATACTGTATATTTGGTACTTAGTATTGAATAGGATTGCAAGTTACAATGAACAATTTTTTTTATTTCATACTATTCTTGATGCTCTTACAACATGGTTAATCTCTATTAGGAGTTTCCATGCTTAAAAGTGAGCCTGGGGAAATTGTTATGGAATTAGAGTTGCAGTGGGATGGAAATCCTAATATCGTCCTTGATATTAAAACCAGAGTCGGCGTGGCATTACCAGTACAGGTTCTTTTCAAACTTAATACAATCCCATATGTGTTTTTTCTCTGAATGATAAGTGTACTAACTCACGAAATACAGATTCAAAAACGTACAGTTAGAACTACAGAAAATATACGTTATTTTCGCACGTGGGGTATCTAAAAGATGATTTACTGTGTCGTTTTTGCTATGCTATTATGATACATGCTCCAGATTGTGTGATTCTTGGACAAATGAAATTAAGTTACACAATTGTAAAAATCGACGTGCAGTTCGTCATTTTTTGAGTGGAGAATTATGATGATATTGACAGTAAGTCACGAAGAAAATAAAAATAATTGATACAATAAATACGGAAAAGACATCCAAAATGGAACAACGCATTAACTTATAGACAACTCCCAAGCGTAAAATGTTTTGTTCTTATTGCGAACATACTGGGAGATTCACTAGTGGAGACCAATAACAAGAGGATGTCCCTTACTATATCTCAGAAATATTTGCAGCTGTGAAGATATTCATATTGAGATTTTCATTTTCATTTATTTTTCAATGTAGGTAAAAAACATTGGATTTACTGGGGTTTTCAGGTTAATATTCAAACCACTAGTTGATGAATTTCCTTGTTTTGGAGCTGTTTGTTATTCCTTACGACAAAAGGTGAGCCATGAACTCTTTTCAAATTTTCATCATGGACGTTATCAATATCTTTAAGAGCATATTTCATATGCAGTAATGAACAAAATTTTATCTTTTTTTTTACCTTGATAATGTTGAGTACTACTAAGTCCGGCTAACCAAACAAGCCCGTAAGTGTTTTTAACTTCATTTCATACAGATTAATGTCTTTACAGAATTCAGAAGGCTACAAAGGCTAAATTTTTCACAAATGAGTGCATTTTTACCTGCATAATTTCAGAGATGTGTGAATAAATTCGTAATACATAAACAAGCATCTGTTTATCCAGTTGACCTTCTAATTTTTGCCTGCAGAAAAATCTGGACTTTACCCTCAAAGTTGTTGGTGGTGATATATCAGCAATTCCAGGAATATCGAATGCCCTTGAGGTTTGTGAATTTCACACATCTATTATTGTGTTTAAAGTTAGTAAATAGTAGTAGTCTTTAAAAGGGTTAGATAACTTTAAATAAGAAATATGAATGGAAACTCGTAATTGAGCTATTTTTTTTTGTGTTCATCATAGGATACAATTCGAGATGCTCTTGAAGATTCTATCACCTGGCCAGTCCGTCAAATCATACCCATTTTGCCAGGAGATTATAGGTCAAATCACTTTTTACCCTGCATGAGTGCATCCAATTCAGATTGAGTTTCGAACAAAAATTAACCCATAGTTCATGATCTTGCTACTATTAAAGACCATATTCAATTCATATCTGATGAGATTTCAAGTCTATCTTTGATAGATACATGAATGAATGAATCTACCTTTTCGTGCTCATTTTTAATTTCTTATAAAGAAAAAACAGAGATCCTCTGTCCTTGAAAATGGAATAATCTCATTCTTGTGTCGGAATCAAAAGCATTTATGTTTCTTACAGGAACTCTTAGTGTATTTTTCTCTTACAGTCATCTAGAGTTAAAGCCAGTTGGAACTTTGGAGGTGAAGCTTATACAAGCTAAGGAGTTAACAAATAAAGACATTATAGGAAAATCTGATCCGTTTGTGAATTTATTTATTCGGCCACTACGTGCCAGGACAAAAACGAGCAAAACAATTGTAAGAATATTTTATTTCTCGTTAGTTTGTTGTTCACTTCTCTCTGGTTAATATAAATCCCCACTATTTGTTTAGAACAACCAAATAAATCCAATTTGGAACGAGCACTTTGAATTCCTAGTTGAAGATGTATCAACTCAACACTTGACGATAAGAGTGTCTGACGATGAAGGAATTCAAGCTGCGGAACTCATTGGATGTGCCCAAATGCCACTCAGTGATCTAGTGCCTGGTAAGGTGAAAGATGTATGGTTGAAACTTGTGAAAAATCTGGATATCCAAAGAGACCATAAAAACCGGGGTCAGGTGAGAATGCCAACTAATCTGTATTTTTCATGTTTATAAACCGGGTTAATGGGTGACAAAGTATTTTAGTTTTTGTAACCATGTTAAAGTACAGGCTCAACTAAATGAAACACCTCATGCTTAGAACCATGATCGGGAATATCTTCTCTGAATATAGTTGTGTAAGCACATACATAAGGATAATTAACCCCAAAGTGATCACAAAGTACATGTTTGATATGGAGTATTGAGTAGGATTGGACATTATAATACGCAGGATTTTAGCTTCTTTTTCTTCCTTAATATTGTCGAGTGCTGTACTATCCACCTTACCAAATAAGCCAAAGGAGTATTGAATAGAATTGGATACTATAATAAACAAGATTTTAGTTTCTTTTTCTTCCTTAATATTGTCGAGTGCTGTACTGTCTGCCTTGACAAATAAGCCAACAGGAAATCTAATTCTTTGCTCAACATAGTTCTGTAATTGACTTTGCAAAGTGATTTCTACTCTGTTACACATCCAATTTTCATATGATTTTTTTATAAACTTATATAAAAAGATGTATCAGATCCATTTGTAAAACAATTTTGATCTCTTAAATAAGCTTTGGGCAAAAAATGCGTCTTAAAAATTTTGTAGAATGTGTCCTCATGAGTGTATCATTTTCTATGGGATGCTTCAAAGCTTATCATGGCTAGTTTTTGTTTATATTATTTCTTTAATTATAGGTGCACTTGGAGCTCTTGTATTGTCCTTTTGGCACTGAGAGTGCATTTATGAATCCATTTAACCCTGACTTTGGATTAACTAGCATGGAAAAGGCTCTTTTACATGGAACTGGGGGAATAGATTCTGCCAGTCTC
>CAIGRO010018235.1:0-12836 GCA_903798355.1 Fraxinus baroniana
AAAAAAAAAAATAAGAGCCCCGTTTGATGCTTTTTTTTTTATTTTTTTTTTGCAAAAAATACATTTTTGATTAGTGATTTGATGGAGAATGTGGTTAAAAAATAAGGAAAAGCTTTAGGTTTGCGTGTAATAATATTTTATTGAAGAATGTGCGGTTAAAAATGTATTTTGAAAATAATGGGGATCAAACGAGGGTTAAGCACGTTAAACGCTGCTTTAAGAAGACTGTCGTGGAGACAAGTGGAGCATTACTGGTACAAATATAAACTTTTGGTTATCACCTAAATGAAGTCATTAAAATGTTGAATGAAGTTTGAAGCTAGAATCTCTCTATTCTGAGTACATGCACGAACATTTAGAGTGTTTGTTATTGTTACTATTGAGCCTCTTTTTATTCTTAAAGGAGTTATATGAATTTCAGACACCGCAAAGTTTACTTTTCAAAACTTCAGCAGTAAACCCAAATATGTACATGCTCATGGATATTGGCTAGTGTATATATATACGTATACAGATATACACATATTCGTGTATATACAAATATTCATAAACACAAATATCCATTAATGCATTATTTGCTGATCACTGTATATTTTGTCGTGTCGGGGTTAATATTCTTCTGAATGCTTGGAATCATGTATCAGCATGGTATATTATTATGTATTTGTAGAGTTGCTTTCCTCTTTTTATTTTCCTTTTTCTCGAGAGTGATTTATACAATCACCTTTTCCAGATTTCTATCTGAAGAACATTAAAGAAGATAAATGGAGAACTATTATAATTTTAACTTGTGCTTGTTTATATATCCATTATACGAAAAGTTGGCATGCATGTAAGGATACTTGAATTTCGAGGAATGTATCCAATAGTTCATCTTAATTCCTTCTCATTTAGTATCTAAAAAAAAAAAATTCGGGGTCGCTGCCCCCGAACCCCCGTGGGCCCCCCCCAGTCCAACAGGCTGGCTCCGCCCCTGCAGATATACACATATTCGTGTATATAAAAATATTCATAAACACAAATATCCATTAATGCATTATTTGCTGATCACTGTATATTTTGTCGTGTCGGGGTTAATACTCTTCTGAATGCTTGGAATCATGTATCAGCATGGTATATTATTATGTATTTGTAGAGTTGCTTTCCTCTTTTTATTTTCCGTTTTCTCAAGAGTGATTTATACAATCACCCTTTCCAGATTGAACATTAAAGAAGAGAAATGGAGAACTATTATAATTTTAACTTGTGCTTGTTTATATATCCATTATACGAAAAGTTGGCATGCATGTAAGGATACTTGAGTTTCGAGGAATGTATCCAACAGTTCATCTTAATTCCTTCTCATTTTGTAAACCTTGTATTTTCTTCTATAAATCTAGGAGGAGTACATGCAGCTATGGTTGGATCCTTGCACCCTACACCTATTGCTACACTTCCATTTCTCTCTCCACACTCTGCCGTTGTAGCTTTCTGTGAAGGGATTCTAAAGCATGCCACTGCATGGGAGGCACTGAGAGACGACCTTGCTGCTCAGAAGGCTGCAACAACGATTGAGGAGGTTAGGGAGCGGATGAGAAATGTGTTGTCTCTCACAGATGTCACACGGTTCCCAATTCCCAAAAATCCCGATGCTGTTATATTTGTTGCTGCTACTGTAAGTTAAATATATCTCACAGTTTACATTTCCAAAAAAAAAAATTCATACCACTTTTCTATATCAACATAATGTTACTTTCTCTTTAAATATTCCATGCATTTCTTGATCTCAAGTTTCATATTATTATGAAATCTTAGCTTGTACTGCTATAATATCATTATATATGGAAATAATTTCCTTTGATTATGTCTTGTCTTTCAGTTCTCATGGTTTTATTATATGCTTTAATTGAAACAACTCTCTGGCCATGTGTCCGTAAGGTAGTCCATGTAACGGGGTCACAATGACTTCTCCATTTATCACATATCACGTGTTTAAAATTCGAGCCATGATTGAAGGACTGCAAGAAAATGAATAGCAGACTCTTGTGCACATCATATTGAGAGTAAGCATTAAATTAAAAACTTGTACATGCCTATTGGTGACATGCTGATGAAGGTTAAGCTTAAATATATAATTGACTTCCTGCTCTAGCAATTTGAGATTTTAGATAAGGTGGTTCACATGGTATAAGATACACGAACGTTCTAAATTCAAATTCTCACTGCAAACATTTATGAAAATTGTGCATGCTAGCCTTTGATTAAAATGAATGTAGCCTGTACATGAGGGGACGTGTTGATAATTGAAATTTAAAGATACGAATGCGTTCTCATTAACAACCTAAGCTTTTAAATGGTGTGGTTCAGTGGATGCTTTGCTCTCTCTGAGGATCCTAACATCAATTTTCTTGGATTCTTGAGGTGAGCCGGATTCTTCATATAATACATTTAATTGTTTTAGGATGATGGCTACATCCCAAAGCACTCGGTAGTCGAGCTTCAAAAGGCTTGGCCAGGTTCGGAAGTGAGATGGGTTACTGGTGGCCATGTATCGTCTTTCCTTCTTCACAATGGTGAGTTCCGCAGGGCAATTGTGGATGCACTTGACAGGTTGCAATGGAAAGAATCTCCTTTGTGACACTAACATATCGTGTGAAGAAAGCGACTGTATAATTGATTCAGTAAGTCTATCTTCATCTCTAATTTTTACTTGTATGCTTGATTGTAGTATATATGTGCGCACACATGTGGAATTAACAGAAGTGGTGCTGTAACATCTACTCTCTGATTGAAAATTCTTGGCAATCTCATTAAAGTGGTGTATTCATTTTTATAGTATCTTCTTCCTTTGAAATATGAGTCTGTCATAAATATGATTGAATACTTGAACAAGTTAAAACTTTATTTGCCATGATCTTATCAAGCCAACTGATTAAAATCAATGTGTAAAAACATTGAAGGTAGCGGTAGTTTGTCAAATTTTATTAGGACCTTGCTATCTACTTTTATGTAAACCTCCATCTATGTGTATCTTACAAAGTGTAAGAACGAAAAAGTAATTAAAATCTTTTCCATTTTGTCTTCAAGTCCTTGTTGTCCATTTTGCCGTTGACTCACATGATAATTGAGCAAAAATTTGGACAGCTTTTGTCAAGGGGGATTGTTTGTACAATTAATGAAAGGCTAGGGACTAATGCTGCAATTTTCTCTTATTTTATGCTATACGTGTTTTTGTTTCTCACTTTTTGTGGGTTTGGAATTAAAGAAAAGAAATAGTAAAATCTACTTTTTAATAAATTTATAAAACTGAGCCAAAAGCATCTTCATAATCGCTTTTGATAAAGGAAGAAATAATGGCTGAAGATAGTTGAATTAAAGGAGAATAAAGATAGAAGAATAAAGGTTAAGCATCTTTACTGCCATGTTTTATACCCATAATCTTTCTTTATCACTCACTGCATTTCTTTAAGCTCCACCCATGCTTATTGATCGTGATCGTCAAGAATTTATCAATAGTTGTAATAAGAAACTAAACACAAGAAGAAGAAATTTATGTACCCGACCAAAAATTTATCAAGTACTCAGCCTACGCTTAGAGGCACCTGATTAGATTTATTATGGATCTTACAATATATATAGCAGAATCAAACAGAGTGACAAAAAAAAAAAAAAAAAAAANTTCTTTAAGCTCCACCCATGCTTATTGATCGTGATCGTCAAGAATTTATCAATAGTTGTAATAAGAAACTAAACACAACAAGAAGAAATTTACGTACCCGACCCAAAATTTATCAAGTACTCAGCCTACGCTTAGAGGCACCAAGTAATATGATTAGATTTATTATGGATCTTACAATATATATATAGCAGAATCAAACAGAGTGACAAAAAAAAAAAAAAAAAATGCTGAAAATTCTTGAAAAGTCGGCAAAAATTGCTGAATTTGTCCCTAAACAAAGCCAAGAATCTCATAAAGCAAAATGTAACAAATCTGAAGTCTAAAAAGGCTATTTTTGTAATCACGAATAAGGCATCAAACACCTGTTGTTATACTATTCCAATATTTATAATATTTTATACATAGAGGTGTCAAAAGGTTTGAGCCATCCCGATTGCTGACCAACCTAGAACCGGCAGTGATGAGTCAGGTTGTGTGAAAGTTGATAGCTTAGCACGGTCCCAACCATGTTTGACACTCACAATCAACACGTGCGAAGTTCAAGTAACAACAAGGGCCAGTTTGGCTCAATGCTAGGACACGACCTGGTTGGCCTCTCTATTAACACAAAGGTCTTTCTACTCAAAGGCAATGAAAGAGTGCGTAAACTGTCCGAAAAGTAGTTGATGCCCACAAAAGATAAAAAAAGGAAGAAAAAGAAGAATTTACAAAGCCGCCAACTTCAAAAGGTACATAATAGAACTCCAATATCTAACAGAACTCAATAATAATAATAATAAAATAAAAAATTGACATTGGCATAAGCATCAGCATCAGCATCCAATTTTTTTGCATAACTTCCTCGGGAAGTTTACGTTACAAGGCTCAAATCATAAGAGGATATGAAGACTATGAACAAATTCAGCTACTAAACAAATTTCCTTGCTGCTTTATCAAAGCTGAAACTGTCTTTCTATATTTCAACAGACGGCCAAGTTTCCCTCCATTCTTCCACCAAACCGAGCTCTACCTCTATAAAAAAACTTTCGGCAGGAAATAGTTTTGAGATCAGTACATTAGAAGTCACTCCAGCATTTGATATCTTGTTATTAGGTAGCATAAAACGCATATAAACGTTGAGAGGTTCACTTGACAAGTAAGCAAATGAACCCACAGGCATCTTCTAATCCACAAGATGAGTATAAAATTAAAGACACGAAGCCCCAGCTTGGAGAGAGGTGGCCACATGGAGGAGTTCGAGGTGGAGGAGGGTGGATTAGTAGTGACAGGGTCACAAGTACTTATGATCTTGTCGAACAGATGTATTATCTTTATGTTCGAGTTGTGAAAGCGAAAGACTTGCCTACAAATCCAGTGACCGGAAATTGCGATCCATATGTAGAAGTGAAACTTGGGAATTATAAAGGCAAGACACAGCATTTTGAGAAGAAAACAAATCCAGTATGGAACCAAGTTTTCACGTTCTCGAAAGAGAAGATTCATTCATCTGTTGTTGAAGTTTTCGTTAGAGACAGAGCGATGGTAGCGAAAGACGACTATCTAGGGAGGGTGGTTTTTGACATGCATGAAGTGCCTACTCGTGCTCCACCGGATAGCCCTTTGGCGCCTCAGTGGTATAGGCTAGAGGATCATCGAGGAGAAAGCAAGGTGAGAGGGGCAGTAATGCTTGCAGTTTGGATGGGAACTCAAGCAGATGAAGCATTCCCAGAAGCATGGCATTCGGATGCTACTTCAGTTAAAGGAGAAGGCGTTTTCAGTGTCCGAACAAAGGTTTATGTTTCCCCTAAATTGTGGTACCTTAGAGTCAATATAATCGAAGCACAAGAAGTAGAATCTCAAGACAAAAGCCAACCCCCTCATGTCTTTGCAAAAGCTCAAGTTGGAAATCAGATACTAAAGACTAAACTATGTCCAAACAAAACACCTAACCCGTTCTGGAACGAGGACCTTTTTTTTGTAGCAGCAGAGCCTTTTGAAGAGCAATTAGTACTCACTGTTGAAAATAAAACAGCTTCAAAAGATGAAGTTGTTGGGGTGATAAAATTACAATTACACACCTTTGAAAGACGATTGGATCACCGACCAGTTCATTCTCGGTGGTTTAACCTCGAGAAGTTCAGCTTTGGGGTTCTAGAGGGAGATAGGAGGAAGGAACACAAGTTTTCAACAAGGATTCATATAAGAGCCTGTCTTGAAGGTGGTTACCATGTATTAGATGAATCAACAATGTACATCAGCGATCAACGCCCTACTGCTAGGGAGTTATGGAAGCAACCAATTGGAATCCTTGAAGTGGGAATCTTAAGTGCACAAGGGCTTCTCCCAATGAAGAAAAAGGATGGCCGAGAAAGCACAGATGCTTATTGCGTGGCGAAATACGGACTGAAATGGGTGAGAACGAGAACAATAGTTGAAAGCTTCAATCCCAAATGGAATGAGCAATATACTTGGGAGGTTTATGATCCCTGCACAGTGATCACACTGGGAGTTTTCGATAACTGCCACTTGGGAAGGAACGAGAAGCCGGAAAATGACTCGAGAATTGGAAAGGTAAGAATCAGATTATCCACGCTAGAAACAGACAGGATTTACACTCATTCTTATCCACTTCTTGTCCTGAACAAGTCTGGAGTCAAGAAGATGGGAGAACTCCAAATAGCATTCCGATTCACCTGTCTTTCTCTAGCACATATGATATATCTTTACGGTCGTCCATTGCTGCCAAAAATGCATTATCTGCATCCTTTCACAGTAAACCAATTGGACAGTTTGAGATATCAGGCCATGAACATTGTAGCTTCAAGGCTTGGACGAGCCGAACCTCCATTGAGAAAAGAAGTTGTTGAATACATGCTAGATGTTGATTCCCACATGTGGAGCATGAGACGAAGCAAAGCCAACTTCTTCAGAACTGTTTCGCTCTTTTCAGGTCTAATCTCCTTAAGCAAGTGGCTTGTCGAAGTTTGTCAATGGAAGAAGCCCGTCACTACAATTCTTGTTCATGTCCTCTTTTGCATATTAATCTGCTATCCGGAATTAATCCCCCCGACTATGTTCCTTTACATGTTTCTGATCGGCTTATGGAATTACCGGTCGAGGCCAAGGCATCCTCCACACATGGACACTAAGCTTTCTTGGGCTGAGGCAGTTCACCCCGATGAACTTGATGAAGAGTTCGACACTTTCCCAACATCCAGGCCTCAAGACATCGTCCGCATGAGGTACGATAGACTTAGAAGTGTTGCGGGACGGATACAAACAGTGATTGGTGATATGGCAACTCAGGGGGAGAGATTTCATGCTCTACTCAGCTGGAGAGATCCTAGAGCAACCAGCATATTCATAGTTATCTGCCTTTTTGCAGCAATTTTTCTTTACATAACACCTTTCAAAATAGTGACTTTGATAGCAGGTTTGTATCTACTAAGGCACCCAAGATTCAGAAGCAAAATGCCTTCACTGCCCAGCAATTACTTCCGAAGATTGCCCGCTCGAGCTGATAGCATGCTCTGAAAAGAAAGATGACACATGTTACAAGTCTGTTACTATATACATGTCTTAAGCTAAATTTTCAAATTGTATCTTCAGTATTATCTGTTTGTGTGAATTTCTTATCCTTGAATCTTGATCACCTAATAAAAGCTTGAGCTCTCAAAGGACCATTTTCAAAAGTTCGATGGGTTGGTCAATTACAAAGAGAAATAATTTAAATATTATTAATCTAGCATAACTTTCTTGTTAGTTAGAATGGTAAGGTGGACACTATATATATATATAGGGGTGTCAACGCCCAGCTCGACCCATTTGGTCTAGCACCCCACGAGGGAGGGTGCGAGCCGGCCCTTTCAGTATAGAGGACTGTTTCTTGGCCGGCCTTGCACGAAACCATGGCCTCGGGCTGTCCATTTTTACATATATCCCTCCAAATATCATGAGAATTTGTTGAACATGTTCTGAAATAGAACAGTTCATACTAATTGTTTATTGAATTTTTTACATAAATGTGTCGGCACAGTGTTGTTACCTTACAGTTTTTCTTTCAGAGAAGTGAAGTATCATAACCTGTAAAAAGAGTTCTTGGTTAAGAAAAATGAATTGCTCTCTAGATTCAAAACTGTTTTTTCAATATATAACCACATCACAAGTCGAGCTACACAACTCTATATTCAAAAACGACTCGAACCCACGACCAAAACCAAGGTGCCAAAACCAGATTCATTTCCTGGGATCCCTCTCTGCTTGTGTACGTGTAAGAAAGAAAACAGGTGGTTGTAAAAGAAGAAAGAAACAAAAAAAATGAAACCAATTTCGTTGAATCTAGTGTACCAACTCCCAACTACATTTTAAATATTTTCTAAATTTTTATTTTCTTTCCACATTAGTTATTCCAATATTTACTTTAAATGTGTTAAAACTAATTTTTCATATAATAAATTATTTGACTATCTAAAATGAATTTTATACACCTAATTATGGAAAAATTATCAACAAGACCATTGACAATTTCATAGATTTTGGTGGCGTGGTTCATCTCGAAGTTCGTCGATTACGTGCTATCGAGAAAAAAAAAACACATTTCAACAACTTTTAATCTCGATAAAACTTTTATATATATATATATATATATATATATATATATAACCGTAGATGTTCGGGCCAGCTTGCGCGCACCTCGACTAATCTCACTAGGCCCTGAAATTTAAGGTCGAATACTCGCTTCAGTGACCCTGAGGAGACTCGAACTGGTGACCATTAGGGAGCAAAATTAAGATCTGACCAATAATCTCGATAAAACTTGTTATAAAGATATAACAAAAAAAGGTGTTTCATTCTTTTCGGGATTTTTTTTTTTTTTTTTAAATGTAGGATGTAGGACATGAATTATTTTGGTCATTTTTTTTTTTTTTTGAAAATCATAAAAATATTAGATAAACATTAAAACTATATTCGTGTATTGTATATGGCAATTTGAACATGATAAAGGAAAAAACTCAACTGATTACATGCATCTCTTATTTTATTCTTTTATTTATTCAAAGCTTGTTTGGTAGGGATTTTTTGGAGGAAAAATTGATTTTGAATAGTGATATGATGGGAAATGTGTGGTTGAAAAAGAAGAAAAAATTATTGATGTGATGTAAAATATTATTTTATTGAAGAATGTGTGGTTGAAAAATGAGAATTGATTTACTGTAGAGTTGGAATTTTGAATAGTGATATGATGGGAAATGTGTGGTTGAAAAAGAAGAAAAAATTATTGATGTGATGGAAAATATTATTTTATTGAAGAATGTGTGGTTAAAAATGAGAATTGATTTACTGTAGAATTGGAGAATCCGTACCAAACAGATCCTCAATATTGTCTAGTTAGCCTATGCGACAAATGTTTTCAATTTTGTAGTCACAAGTATTTGACGATTGATTCATGTTACGGGCCTTCAGAGGTCCTCCACTTCAGCTGCCACGTGTTCGACGAATTGAATTCATGTCAGATGAACCAATTCTATTTTGCCAAACTGAAGTGTTATCGCCCACTTGGTAGAAGAGCCGAACTCATCCGCAGTTCACGACGGATGCAAAGGCTCGCACTCTGCATTCATTACACTTCACAATCCACCTTGTCCACTTTTACCAAGATCTTTTATGAGATCTTTCCAGTCAAATCCCTGACTTTTATGAGATCTTTCCAATCAAATCCCTGACTGATTGATGAGACGTGTAACAGACTACAAACGGTCAACTCAACTGCCATGTTAGAAACCATTTAATGCCCGCCACCCTATGGATTAACGATTGATGCCTATGAGAAGATGGCCCGTCCGGGAATCTGAAGCCACGGGTTCCCCCATCCGATGGTTCCCCTCTTCCTTTCTCTAGTATAAATATTCCTACACTATAATTGAAAGAGGTTATCATTCGAATCTTGACATTCTGGTCTTTTAACTCTAAAGAAAAAAAAATTCACTATATTTACACACATTCGCAACCACGCCCCGATGACCGCTTCACCGTCGGGCACCACTTTCCATTGATTGGAATATCGACTTGATCGTCGAAGTGCTCGTGGCCGCTTCCATCCCTACCGCAAAAGGCCATGAGTGACTAACGACATGCTACTCGATGACCACTTCACCGTCAAGCACCACTTTCCGATTGATTGGAATATTGACTTGACGGTCGGAGTGTTCGCGGTCGCTTCTATCGCCACCGCAAAAGGACACAAGTGACTAACAGCGTGTTATCATGTGCAGGAAGTAATACACACGAAGACTTTATCTGTTGGTCACGTGTCGGAACCATTTCTCGAGGTCAACAATTCACATGTTATAGCCAAATTAAAATACACATTGTAGTGGTTTTCTATAACTAGAAAATAATAATACACATATTAGGTTTCAAGAAAATTTAGAAAATATGATAAAAACAACTTTTTTGTATTCAAATGATAAATTGAACATGATAAAAGTGAATACTGGACATATTTTCTTCATATATTTCTTATTTAATTTTGTACCTTGCCGTCTAGTTATACCCCCACAAGCCATATGTATTCAATTGTGTTCTTTCAATTTTTTTAATCATCGACGCACATGTATGGTCAAAAACACACACACACACACACACACACAGATGTTTTCTATAAACAATTTTTTTAGATAATATACACGTTACGTTTTGCAAATAACATTTTGTTTACTACGTTTTCCTTTTGTCATTATTTCCTAAAAAATTACAAATAATTTTTCTTCTTTATTCAATCCAAGTCAAATATTAATTTCAAATACACATTTATAACTATTATCATTTATTGTCCATACACTTTTTGTGAGATTCACTATTGTCCCCCTTAAAAAAATTACCAATAATTTTAGATAAACATAGTTTTTATGGTTTAAATTGATTTCCTGCCAACGGTAAATATGATAAAAACTTCACACTACTGATGAGGCAAAAAAGCTCGGGAAAGTTTTTATTCTGCTTGCTATTGACAGGAGGTTAGCCCTGCTTTTATGGTATAAATCACTACTCCATAAAGCAAGCAATTGACAATTATAATTTATAATAAAAGATAACCCATTATTAAAATATTTAGAGGGTGTTTTGTAGAGATTAAAATCAGATTAAAATTGAAAAATTAGTCGTTATTGTTGATTTTTATTAGACGAATGAGACCCAATAACGACTATATTTTCAATTGTAATCGAATTTTAAGTCCTCCAAAACATGCTCTTAATGACTATTGACAATTGTATTTCATAGCGTTACTTTTAACATTGTGTGTTGGATTGACTTTATTTTCAATTAAAAATGTCAAAAAAATTTTTTTTACCAAAATTCTTATTTTTGGGGTATTCGATTGATAATTTTTTTCATAGAAAATATTTTCCAACTTTTGGTCATGTGACCATATTTTCTTCAAAAACAAGAAAAATATTTTTTTAGGAGATGGTTATTATTTTCAGGTAGTTCACCCTCTCTTTCTCTCTCCCGTCTATCCCCCGATCTCATCTACCAACTAATAAAAAATGGACAAGTATAATATTTTCTAAATTAAAAATTAAATAATCAAACACATTTAATTAATAATTTTCATACAAATAAATTTTAGACAATTTATTTTCTTTCATACTTGAACTAATCCCAGGAACATAGCCATCTTAATAGCACAGCAATATCATATGCTAAATCCGAGGACTTAATTATGCCGCCAACAAGCTTAACTCTAACAATGTGTTTGGATGTACCCCCAATCACCGTGTTCGACCTAAAAACATTAATGCTTTGTGTAATTGTGTTGGCTGATTCAAAATATTCGATTATTTTACAATTATAATAAATAAATTAAATACGATATTTTTTTGGCAAAAAAATCACAATTTATTTACCTATGATACCTCTATTATTAATTATGACAAAAAACACAAAGTTAATTGAAAATATTTGTAAAGCATTTAACTACAGATGTGACATGACAATGAGAGAATTAATTAAATTAATAATAAGAAAAATTCTTATTGTACATCAGTATTTATATATTGGAATATGCTATGGGCCCCCAATAGGGGCTGTCATTTGACAATTATGTGAACATTTATGTCAAATGCTATGTACCCATAGCATTACTCTTATTTTATTTTTATTTCTTATTTTATTAACCAGGTATTCCAATGTAGTCAGACTAAATCCTGATCATCTAGCCACCGACCCCTTAGCGACTCAAGGAGATAAATCGAGGGTTATGCCCTTATTGACTCCTAGGTTCATGCACAGCTTATACTCCTGGCTCCAAGAGAGCTCTCTTCACTCTTTCTAGTATATTTTGCCTTTGAGATAAATCCCCCTTCTAAGATTGCTGCCTTCAGGATTCAAACTCTCTACCCTGAGATTGCAAGCCTACAAATGCAATTGTTCCACCAACTCGGATGTGCCTCGGAGGGCGCATTACTCTTATATATTATTTGGACTTTGCTTGATGTACTGTACACAATTATTGTACATAAGTGTGTCCACAACTTTCACATGTGCTCGTATTTTTGTGGGTTCCTCCCCACGTGAGTGTTATGTACACGCTTATATATAATAATTATGTACATTTAGTATTTTTCATATTATTTTACAAATTGATGGGGCGATTAGTTGGTGAGACTTTTGACTCGATCAAATCTTGTCGCATTATTTGTTGATAAATAAATCTTTAAATTGTGATTTATAAGCAGCATAACCGTAAAAATAATCTATAATAGAAGCAAGTTCAAAATAAGCACAAATAAGCACCGCCACAAATAGTTGCAAGATTAGCACAAAGATTTGGTATCTTTTCACAATTGTAACAGTGTGGAGTCCAAAAAAGCACTCATGATGGAATCATGCAACTACAGTCCATATTCAACAGCTGAATTTTCAATTCTCTCTAGAAGAAAAAGTTCTTTAAAACTTCAATTTCAATATCTGTGAATTTTTACAGTTACTGACACGTACATACATACACACACACATACATACATACATATACAGAGAGAGAGAGTTTTGCTGTAGAGCAATAGTCATCTTTTGTTTACAACCTGGCAACTGCTCAAGAATTCATATTTCCAGGTGTGCTTTCAAGAGAAACGCAACTGGGAAGATCGGGTGAAAATTCAATTTAATAGAAGCCTATAGTAAAACATCTTTTGGAATT
>CAIGRO010018244.1:0-16492 GCA_903798355.1 Fraxinus baroniana
AAGAACACAAGTTTTTGAAGCAAAACTTCGAGAGAGAAAATTCTCATTGATTCATCATAAAAGTCTTCTGTTTACAATGCGTGAAAATACTATTCATACTAAAATATGAAAGAAATCTAGTTGCCACGAAATTGGGCTCAAAATATGTTAAAAGATATTAAAAAGATAGTATTTGAATCTAAATAGGAAACTGGAAAAATTCTCGGAAAATTCCTGTCCACTCCGGATAGCTTTCAATAATTTGGCCATAACTTTCTCTACTGATATCCGATTGAAGTGATTCAAAGTGCATTGGAAAGATTACTTAAAGGGTTACAACTTTAATTCAGATTTAATCCTTCAATTCGATCGTTTACCATGTCAGAAATAGGTCTCAATATGAGAATGAAAATCAGTGAATAACTTTTGTGTTGATCCAATTGATTTCCGATATCACACCCTTTATCAAACTTGTTCATTGACATGTTAACTTCGATATTATGGACTTCTTTGCTCGAACATGTAAATGTATAAATATTAAAAAGATAGTATTTGAGTTTAAAAAGGAAACTGAAAAAATTCTTGGAAAATTCCTGTCCACTCCGGATAGCTTTCAGTAATTTGGTCATAACTTTATCTACTAATATCCGATTGAAGTGATTCAAAGTGCATTAGAAAGATTACTTAAAGGGCTACAACTTTAATTTAGACTTAATCCTCCAATTCGATCGTTTATCATGTCAAAAACAAGTCTAAATATGAGACTGAAAATTAGCGAATAACTTTCGTGTTGATCCAATTGATTTCCGACCTCACACCCTTTACCAAACTTGTTCATTGGCATGTTAACTTCGATATTATGGACTTCTTTACTTGAACATGTAAATGTATAGCTTTCATCATCTCTTTGAAGTCTCAGACTTGGCTCAAATCTCCCTTCAACATGCTTCGAATTTTTGATAATTGCGGCGCATCCCGAATCATATCAACTTGCTAGATAATTCATTATAGATCTGATACCACTTGTTATGAATATTAAAGACAAGACATAAGTAATAAGAAAATAATAATCACAAGAACATAAGATCTACTTAGAAATCCAAGACGGAAAAAACCAAGGTTGGAGGCATATAATTCACTATATTAAAAATAAGGAGTTGTAATATATTAGAGTGGATCTCACGGACTCTCTCCTGGATTTATATCTCTATCCACGAGTCTCTCTCTATTAATCTAGATCCACTTGGATTACTCTCTGAATTGATCAAATAAATATGTATAATACACAACATATTTATAATACAAGAATCTCTAACATATCAGGAAAATTAATACAAACATGAGTCTAACACAAGGTGAAATCCTATTAAAATAGGCAAAACCAATAATGGAGCATTTGAATCGAAATAGAAGAGAAAAACTGCCAAAATCAAGAAACCTTTTCCTTGTTGTATTTTACTTCGAGACTTTTCCAAGTCTATTACCGACTCTTAATGCTCATCCAACGATATTTCCAATCAAATACTCAACAAAAATTTGGGTCACAACCTATTTCTAACATATTTTACAAGATTAGTCACGATAGTTGGTTGAAGGACTTCATCAAAAGTTATAAGGCGACAAGGATGAATTTATTTATTAAAATTATAATCTTCAAATTTCACTATGCATGTAAGGTGGATTCGGGATATTTTTTTTTATTTTTTATTTTTTTTAAATCGAAGACTTGATACATACAATTTCATAAATAGCAAGGGAGAAACTTGAACCTAAGTAGTTTATTTGCTCTTCTACGATATTGAATATTCTCATCTAATAATTTAAACTTTTAGTCGTAATGTTTCAAAATTAATGACAATTTAGTGTCAATTCACGTTTTTTTTTTACCAGTTTTCTGCATATTAGCATATCAATTGGCAATTGCATCCTAAGGGTAGGAATATTATACGTTTTGTATATGCTTATTTTCATTAATAACCAAGATAATGTATTAGTTGAAAATATTGGATTTGATTAGATAATAAAATTAATACAATTCGGTAACATGGAATAGTGAAATTTACAAATGTACCCTGCATTTAGGATGTAATTATAATTTGCATACCATATTTTGTAAAATTACGTTTGAATACTAGAGTTTTTACTCATGACTAACAGAAAACATATTTTACAGCAAAAAGTTAGAAATGCTTACATTTTGCCATTATAAATGGCTGAACATACCAAAGTATACCTGAGATTTTTTTTATTTTTTTATTTTTTTGAAAAATAACAATTTACACTCTATATTATACATTACTTAAAACACTTTACATGCCATTTATTATTCTTCAAAATTGTATTTTCTATTACTCTTTCATCTAAAAATTAACTTTTCTTTATTGCATCTCTCTTTCTCGTAAATTAGTTTTATATTAATTCAAGTATTTCAATGCATCTTTAAATTTTATTTTATTTTTATTTTTATTTCAATACACAAAACTGATTACAATAACTGATTATATTCTTGATAAGCTAAAAGATTTATTCAAAAATGAATAATTAGAAAATAATATGTAAAACATTGTACAATGTAGTATATATGGTGTATTTATCATTTCGATAAGCAATTTTTATGGCATATTTGTAAATTTTTCAACAAATACTGTTTTTTATAATCATTATGCAAAATGTAGTATCTAAAATATGTATGTGAAATTGTGAGTACACTTTATATATAGGATGTATTTCATAAATTTTCCTAACTAATAAAAGTTTGTACATAACAAAATTGAGAATAATATAAGTTTCATTAGAATTCTTATAGTTATAATAAACAAACAAAAAAAAATAAAATTGAAATGCAAAGATTGCAGTGACAATTAGTTTACAATACAAACAAAATATATATAGATATAAAAATAACTAGTGACAAATAACTTAAAAATCTAATTTTTTTCTCATTTTTTTTAATATTTTTAAGCAGTAGCCTATCGCTTCGATTATTGACTCGTCGATTCAACTCATGATCCAATTTTTTAGCCGAATTAACGTCCAAATCGAATATGATATCTATGATTAAAATAAATTGTTCAAATGCTCTCTGCTAGTCCATTGTCATGCCCAAATGGGTTCGCCAAAGTGTACTAATCTTTGAGTAAAGTTAGTCAACCAGGGTTAGTGAAGGGAGAAAACAGGCGCATTTGTTAGCAAGTATTTGGGTAATTTAACTGTCCAATCAATGAATAACACGCGTCTCACATATTTTTAAGCCTGTCACTGACCCTGTTTTTGTAGCAAAACTCCTAATCTTCTCGAGGTTCATTAATATATTTGAAAACTTTGAGCAAACTTGCAAGTGGTAAGCTAACGTTGACTTTGTCACTGTACCAACTTTTCGATGCTTCCGAAATTTGAGCGCGTAGTGCTGGATACACGCTTTAACTAACCCATTGCCATTCGAGGAAGAAAAGCCGGGTCGACTCTTCTTAATTAAGTAGAGTCACTATCCTAACCGAAAGACTATTTGTATATGAAAATGGAGCAGTCCCAAAATGACAAGGACTTGTAGCTGGATAATTTCTAGTGAATTAAAATTGCTGTTATCGAGGAAAACAAAGGGATCGAATATGTTTACAATGATTCTAGTGAAAATTATACAATGATTAATAGCATCGTATGGAAGAATTTCTAGAGTCCGACTTCCCCGCGTTTAAGTGCATGAATTAATAGAGAAAGAAGTAGGTGGACCGTGAGATCGAAATTAAACATTTTGTCTTAAAATTAAAAAATCTCAGATGGGATTCGATGGGCATAACTTAAATTATGATAAAGGTAAGGACGTAATGGGTACAATAATTAGGTTTAAGCCTTTCTTTGCTTAGATGGATGAATTACCATTTTCTAAGACTCTGTTTTCCGGCAAACAGCTAGGGAAGCATCTATTCCCAAGAGATAGGGCTTGGAGTTTAAATCATGTTTGAATTGATTAACCATTGACATATAAAAACATATGTTAAATAAGAGAGAGAGAGAGAGAGAGAGAGAGAGATGTTCATCGAAAAAACAAAATCAAAAATCAAAACAGAAAATACCCTAAAGTTAGAGAAGATATTTTTTTGTAAATAGTGTTTTGACGAAG
The DNA here is from genome assembly GCA_903798355.1 of Fraxinus baroniana. NCBI lineage: Eukaryota > Viridiplantae > Streptophyta > Magnoliopsida > Lamiales > Oleaceae > Fraxinus > Fraxinus baroniana. Next base: position 4,100 of record CAIGRO010018244.1, read on the forward strand.
CTCTTAGTTGTTAAAAGGAGAAACAATTTAACGAGTAAAGATATTTAACTTATATTAAGTATTGATGACATGTCACATCAACCTATTTGTATGCAACATGTTCTCTATTTTAGAGAGTTAATAGGATAAGTGTATTTTATACATTTATCTGTATAGTTAAACTAAATCAATTATTGTCAATATTGGATGAATTGAGACTTAATTTTATATATTTCATTTGTTAGGTGCAACTCGATGAAAAACAATGAAATTGGACAAAGGGATTGAAAATCGGCTAAAATAGACTTAATCCAAAATTTAAGGACTAAATTGCAAAGTACTAATAATTGATTCAGACCTAATGCTGATGATTGGAGAAGAGGTGGAGGTAATTAAATGGAATTGGAAGATAGAGGATCGAGAATATATAAAAAAATGGATTAAAAGGAATGAAGAAGGAACATTAGAGATTAAAGTGCAACCAATAGAAAAAATTGTATAAGGGTGTGCGCACGCTCAAGCCTAAACTCCATTTACCGAGGGCGAAGGGCCAATGCCCCTCGCGCGCGTACAAGCATTTTTCTAGAAAAGGGGGCAAACTCCTGATTTGATTGAAATTCTCTGTGGAATGCAATTGTTTTCAACTATTTAACCTAGAGGAACAGTCAGAACAGCCCACCACATAATATACCATATTTTTCACCACAAGGAGGAGGCTTGAATGGCAAAGACAATTAATACAAGAGATTGAAGATTAAAGTAGAAAAAAAATTAATTTCTCACTTTCCAATCATTGTTTCAATTTCGGGTGATGTTATTCAAAATCTTTTTGTGTAATTTATAGAACATGCTAGGGTAATTCTTTTCATGTATTTGATAAAAATGAAACATTTTATTATTTATTTTTAATTCAAGACAAGTAATTAATTAAATTCTTGAGTTTATTAGTACTCTGCAATTTAGTTCCCAAACTTTGGATTAAGTCTATTTTCTCGAGGAGGCAAAAATCGTTTTTAAGACAACGTATCACACACATGTTTGAGCTTTATTCTTCATTTCTTATTTCCAACTCCTTCTCCTCTCCAATATTTTCAACAATCTAAAAATGATATTTTATATTTTTTGTGATGGATACGGAAACTACGTTGGCTACCATCAAGTTGATGAATCAAGATTTGGTGCGATTGGAAACTTTTAATGGATCAAACTTCACATGATGGCAAGACAAACTCAAAATCCTTCTAACAGCATTAAAAATCTACTATGTGCTTGATCCAAACTTGGAACCAATTGCCAATGCAACCGAAAAAGATAAGGAAGAAGTTTGTATCGAGAGAAAGAAGAGGCAAGATGACGAATTGATATGTCGTAGTCACATCCTCAATGCTCTTTCGGATCGGTTATATGATCTTTACACTAACACCACTTCGGGAAAGGAAATATGAGATGCACTTGAAAACAAATATAAGGTCGAGGAGGAAGGTACTAAGAAATTTCTTATATTTAAATACTTTGATTTCAAAATGTTAGGTAATATTTCTTTGTTGCCTTAATTACATGAATAACAAGTCATTGTCAACAAATTAAAAGCCGTGAAAATTGAACTTCTTGAATCCTTTTAAGTTTGAGCAATTTTTGCTAAACTTTCGGGTCTTGGAAAGGATATAGGAAGAAGATTATTTACAATTTTGAAAACTTCTCTTTGAAACACATTCAAAATCATCTTCACATAAAGGAAGAATCAATGGCAAGAGATAAGACAGAAATTTCTTATGACGGCTCTTCGAAAGTCAATGTCGTGGACAATGAGAATAATTCCAACAACTACAAGTAGAAAGAAAAAATTAATTATTATAATCATTTGATGTTAAAAATTTGGGTTGAAATATGAATGAATTAATGATGAAATTGGAAGACACTGTTGGATGTAAATGGAAGGCAATATTGGGTGTTTTATGCTTAATCATGTGTAAGCACTGGCCAAATGGCTATGTGTACACAAGAAGTCGTATGCAGGAAATTGAAGCAATTTTGCTTTTACAATACGTATGGAAAGATATAATCATGCGTATGCATGGTTAAAAAATTTAGCATTTGGATTGATTTTTCATTTGAATTTGGTGCTTTTTGGGGGTATAATGTTAGAAATCTATAAATAGGTGATAGATTTTAAACTCCAAACATTAAAAAATAATACATAAGATTTCATCATTTATTTCTACAATTGATTTTTCACATTCTAATACATATTCAAACATTCTTCAAGTTTTTAACAAGTTCGACTAGAAAGAATAATTTTTGTTTTTATACTTCTTCCTTGAAGACTTGTTAATCCTCTAAACTATTTGTCGAAAATCCTAAAAGCATACTAGATGAGGCAAATATCGTTCTTATGACAACGTATCAAATACGTGTTTGAGCCTTATTCTTCCTTTGTTGTTTCCATCTCCTTCTCCTCTTCAATATTTCCAATAGATACAAGTTACATTTTGATATTATCATAAAATATCAATCTTAACAAGATAAAAGATAAATAATATAAAGTCCTTGTATTTTGATAGTTCTTTTTATATTCAAATGAAATGATATTTTAATTTTAATATACACAGCAAAATGTTGTTCGCTATCATCGTCAAATTCATCACTCTTTTGAATTTTGAAGTTTCATCTTAAGGGTGTGTTTGATGTATATTATGGAGAAAATAATGTATTTTAAATAGTGATATGATGAGAAATATGTGATTAAAAAGTAAGGAAAAGTTATTGATGTGATGAAAAATATTATTTTATTGAAAATGTGTGGTTGCAAAAGAATTTTGAAAGAATGTATTTTAAAAGAATGCGTGTCAAATAGGGACTAAAGTGCCAAGTTTATTAAAAGGAATAATTTAAATTAGTGTGTGCTAGTTTTATATTTTAAATATTATGAAATTCTATATTAGCAATACCCAACTGACGGGATAATTGCAGAAATATCTTCGGAGCAAAGAAACCATTTTTGTAAGATCATAAAATGAAAATGATTAGTCTAGGTGTACAAAATATTTTACATAATCTTTTACCTATTTACCAAGTGGCGGCCTCCTATTGAAGGGGCGCCTGTGGGCCAGGGCGCCCTCCAATAGGGGGTCGTCACTTGACGAGTAGGTAAAAGATTATTCAATTAAAAAAAACAAAAATAAGAATTCCACTCATTTTCTTGACAATGATATCATATTATTACTTTATGCCTCTCAAGTCAAAAAAAGAATTCTCATTTTTGGCTACTTAATCTAAATCTTGCTGTCAACAACTAAGCTTACGCGTTGACGTCCATAGCGTTGAAAAAAATTAGGTACAATTCCTCGCACAGACAAAGATAGCCATTTTCGGACAGCAACAAAATTAACATATAATATGAATATTATTTCTGATTAAAAACTTAACCGAGATACAATTTTGTAATCACATAATTAATTTCAAAATAATTACTTTTCCTGACGCCATGTTATCTAAAATGAAAACTTATCTAAACTGTTATAAATTTAAATCACATTTAGACCGTGTTTGGTACAGATTAAAATTAGATTTTAATTTAAGTCAAAGTCAAACAATTAATATTAACCACGTCTTTCATGGGTCATATAGCTTTTCAACCACACATTTCAAAAATTTCTATCACAATCTACTAAAAATCTAATTTTAATTTCCACCAAACACTCTCTTAGAATTGTCAGCGACAATTTCACTTTGTTAATCTGCTCATTTGGATCTCTATACATCATTTCATGATTCAATGTAACATTTTATTTCCAACCCATTTCCATTGTGAATTAAAAAAAGATATAAATATATCGATCACAAATGATCGTGTTATACAAAAATTGAAGTTTGAATTTTCAGCCATCAGAATTCTCGAAGCCGACTTTGCTTACTATATCAATGCATGCAAACACGTTGACTTTCACCTTCTGTGCATATAAATATGCACTTAAAAAACTTTGCTTTACCATCAACACAAACAGAAGCTACAAATATTTGTACTGGATATCATTGTCCTGTCTCGTTTGTAACACGATTTGTTCTCTCTTTTTATATTATCAGATAACTAATCGAGAGTTTTTCTGCACAAAAAATACTAGCAATGGGGAATTATTACTTTAAACAAATGGCGATTGCTTTGTTTTTCTTGCTTGCCGTTCCTGCCACTGTGGTGCTAGGCCAGGGAACACGGGTCGGGTTCTATTCAAGGACGTGTCCCCGGGCAGAATCCATCGTGCAATCCGCAGTGAGATCCCATTTTAATTCGAATCTCACAGTTGCACCTGGATTGCTCAGAATGCACTTTCATGACTGTCTCGTACAAGGTTGCGATGGCTCTATCCTTATCAATGGTGACGACGCTGAGAAAATGGCCGGATTGCTCAGAATGCACTTTCATGACTGTTTCGTACAAGGTTGTGATGGCTCTATCCTTATTAATGGTGACGACGCTGAGAAAATGGCCGGACCAAATCGTTTGTTGAGAGGATATGAAGTTATTGATGATGCTAAGACTCAACTTGAGGCTGCATGCCCTGGTGTTGTTTCTTGTGCTGACATTCTTGCTCTTGCGGCTCGCGATGCAGTTGTACTGGTAAGTTCATTTCTCCTTCCATTTTTTAATGATCAATAGTAGTGATAGCTTATGTCGCATGATGTGTCAGTACCATGAATTACGGGTATCTAATAACATACTCCAAGAGAAGTGTATGTGCTTCACTCTTTAGGCAATAGAACATGTTCTTGTCTGATACATGTCAGATGCGGATACGGACCATGAATTACGGGTATCTAATATGTGTTGTATATGGACACGCAGTACATACTCTAGGAGAAGTGTATGCGCTCACCCTGTAGTGTTTCACCCTTTAGGCAATAGGAAGTTACCTCCAGGAGCGTCCGTATGTACTCATCGACCTAACTGGCTATTTAATTGTTGATGTAGGCTGGTGGACCAGGATGGGCTGTGCCTACCGGACGGAGAGATGGGCGGGTTTCATTAGCATCCGATGCTTCGAATCTTCCAGGCTTTACTGATTCCATTGACGTTCAAAAACAGAAGTTTACAGCAAAAGGTCTCAATACTCAAGATCTTGTCACCCTTGTCGGTAAGCACATAATTTACTGACAAGTGTAGAATTAACGAAATCTTGTTCACTATATTCTATGGTCTATAATTTTTTGTCGCAAGTTAACCCTTAATATTTTTAATTTGAAATAGTCATGGAAAAATTCTTCGCTGATGGCCTTAAGCGACCGAATCCCGATGTTTAAGTCGCATTTTTTAGTTTTATAGCATTCAAGCTAACTCAAACATCATTGCATGAATATGTAGGGGGACACACCATTGGCACCTCAGCTTGCCAGTTCTTCACATACAGATTATACAACTTCAATTCAACTACTGGTGCTGACCCTTCCATCGACTCCGCATTTCTTCCTCAACTTCGGTCCCTTTGTCCAGAAAACGGTGACACTTCAACGAGGGTAGGGCTCGATACCGGAAGTGAAAACCGGTTTGATAACTCGTTTTTCGCCAACCTGAGGAATGGCCGCGGAATTCTTGAATCAGACCAGAAGTTATGGACTGATGATTCAACAAAAACATTTGTGCAACGTTTCTTGGGAGTAAGAGGACTGCTTGGATTGACATTCAGTGCTGAATTTGGGAAGTCCATGGTGAAAATGAGTAATATTGAGGTTAAGACAGGAACTGATGGTGAAATTCGAAAAGTTTGTTCTGCCATTAATTGATGCAATTTAAGGTTTATTTTATTCGGTTATGGATTAAGTTTGTTCATATCAGCGAAAGCTGGCATCTATTGTATGTATTCTTCGAAATAAATTGAAACTAATAAACCAGTAATTTCTATGTTTTGCACTATTGGCTATCTTGAGTGACGTACTTATAGCGTTTACAAGAGACTCTATAAATAACAAATGTTCTTTATTTTAGAGGGCTAATACTTGAAAGGAAGTTCCAAAAGAGTGAATTTGACATTTCAAATTTAGAAAACCAACACTCACTATTTATTCTTTAACTTACAATGATTGTATTTAATAAATCGCATATTTCAGTACTCTACTCCTCAAAATACATTTAAATTGATTGGTTATTGAAATATCAGAAATTATTTTAAATAAAATATCAGAATAAATCAATAAATATTTGTTCACGAAAATATATTTCGGATTAAAACCGCAAGGTACAGTTCGTTAACAAATAATAAAATTGCCTTGTTTGAGTTCGAGTATCGTTCCATGAAAATTGATTAGTTCAAATTCCTATTACCTTAACCTTAACCGAAACAAAAATAAAATGAGTTGTTTATTACGCTGAACTTATAACTAAAATAATAATGCGGATGCAATTATGAGTGAGGACTAAACGAAATACAGTTTATTTTAAATATACATAGAAACTTTCTTATGAATAATGATTGCATTAGGATCACGAATTCCGTTGTAATATTTCTTTTAAACCTAGTTCTACACTTTAACAAAATGATTGAAATATTGACGAATCGATCCTCCTAAATTATTTAATAGTCTATCTCGAGTAAAGTCAAACATATTCTAATATAAGACCCAACTATATCTCTTTGACAGATGCAGACATATAAGAATACATGTGTTTTTGTGAGCACTTAAAGACTCACGTATGGCATAGCAGTATATTTATATTTCCTATCGGACCCTATGATGATTCATACCATGTCCAACATATTTCACTTCTTTCGAATGCATTAAATAAGTCACAACACTTACACAATTATAAGTACAAAATAATTATGGAGAAAATAAGATCATATAAAATCATTTAAATATTTAAAACGTATTTTTGATGTCAAGAATTGTTAAACTAAGAACTAAAAATCATACTACATAGTTCATCGATCTCCTAGTACAGAACTGACCTAGCGTAGCATGGTGGAAAGAAGAAAATTAGAAAAACAATGAAGAAACGACATCACCAATTTAATTTTTCACTTTAATCTTCGCTTCGTGGTATTGTTCTTCACGTTCTTGCTCTTTTTTCCTCTCAAGACCCTTGTGCATATGTTTTTTAGGTCAAAAGGAGGTATCCCCCGTGTTATGATCGAGTTTGGTATATATGATGGCTAAAATATTGTTACCAAAGTAGAGTTTCAGTTGAAAAAGGAAACAAAATCTCCCCAAAAGTTTCGTACTATATGGTCGTATAGTACATTTATAAGCGATCGCATAGAAGGACGTCCAACCATCAATTTTGGCCATGGAATGCATAATGTGGTCGCATCAAATTAGATCTATGTGGCCACATATGTATACATTTTTTTTTCTAATCGAACAACTTTCAGTATTTTTGTCAAATCTTTCTCTCCCGATATCCGATTGAGCTGACTTAAAATGCATAGGAAAGATAACTCAAATGGCTACAAATCTTTCAGAATCATAGGATTTCCAATTCGAACATTTACTATACCAAAAATGGGTCTCAAATTGAGATTGAAAATCCGAAGCATAATTTTTTCTACTAAAAGTTGATATGTGATAGTACTTAGACTATTTTTCATCCCTTTGACTTCTTTTCTCATCCAATTGATGCCTAATATTCTCAAATATTCATCAGGAGGTTTGAAGTAAATTTTGAGTATTTACATTTCAGTCCCCAAACTTTGTATTGTATACAATTGAGCAATTTTTCGCTATCTTTGCATTCTTGTCTCAATTTTTTCACCAAACATTGAGTATTACTTATAAAATGAGATATAACACAATTTATGTATTATTTTATCCAAAAAAGTAAAATATCATCATTTAAGATCTCGAATAGGTGTAGAAACTACACTTATCAATATTTCTTGATAAAAGCAAAATAAAAAGTCAAAATAAAGAGTATTGTTTGAGTGTATAAAATTTTTAGCTCGCTAAATTTGTAGATGTTCTTAGAGGTAGCAAAATGACCGAGTAGCTAGTTGGTTTGGCTTGTTGAAGCTCGGCCCAAGTACGACTAGGGCTTGTTTCGAGATGAGATCGAGCACGAGCAGAGCTAGATGCTCGTTCGGCGAACCGAGCAATGCTCAAATTGTGGGCTCGTAAAAAAAGTGACCAACATCGTTTGATAAATTAAAAAATAAAATAAAAAAAAAAAACTCTAGCTTGAGGGCTCTGCTCGCTCGGCTTATGAGCTCACAAGCTCGTGGGTCAAGCCCCAATTGCCATCACTACATATTTTCTATAATGTATAAGATGTTCTTTATAAATAATGAAGAGTTTTTAGATATGGGCCCCGTTCGATAGGGATTAAAATTCAATTAAAATTGAAAATATAGTCGTTATTGGGTCTCACTCGTCTAATAAAAGTCAACAATAACGGCTAATTTTTCAATTTTAATCCGATTTTAATCTTTACCGAATAGGCCCTAAGCAAAGAATTTACAGAAGAGTTTTTAGATATGGGCCCCGTTCGATAGGGATTAAAATTCAATTAAAATTGAAAATATGGCCGTTATTGAGTCTCACTCGTCCAATAAAAGTCAACAATAATGAATATTTTTTCAATTTTAATTTGATTTTAATCCCTACCGAACGGGCCCATACTCTTCATTTCTCTTACATAGTTATGGCTAATGAAACAAGCACACATTGGTTGTTTATTTCATTCAACACACTTTACGAGATTAGTCACAATAGTTGGTTGAAGCCCGAAGGATTTCATCAAAATTTATAAGGTGATAAATGTTAAGGGATAAATATCACATCGAATAAAGATGAAAATATAGATTAATTTATAAGAATTTGAACTAAAAAATTAACTTTTCTTTCTTACATCTATCTTTCTCAAAAATTAGTTTTATATTAATTCAAGTATTTTTCAGTACATTAATAATACAAATTTTTTCAAAGTGCATAAAAAAATGTTTATGAATTCTTGAAAATTTGTTAGATTGCAAAATGATATAAAGTTATAACCTGAACTTAAAATAAAATAAGAAATTTATATTAAGATGCAAAAGAATAACTTATTTAACTAAAAAAAAAAATTATTCATTGAGCATAACTTATTTAGCTTATGTTTATGCGGATTAAAATTAATTTTTTGGTAGACTTTGATTAAAAAAAAAAAATTGATAAAATTAATGTAATAACATACCCGTGAATTTGAAATATTAAGTACTTGATCAATTAGTTGAAGTATCTAAAAGACAATTTTAATAGATTAAAAATTGTTAAATTATATTTAAAAAAATAAATTTGATTATCTTCTTGTACTATAATGCGATTCAATAAACTAGAAATAGTATTCGAGTAGTTTATTATCTAAATATTAAAAAAAAAAAAAAAAAAACCATTGACATACAATGTCTACTACTACTAATACTAATACTACTACTATTATTCAGGTTAATTATATTCTTGATAATCAAAAGTATTCGTTCTCTAAAGGTAGTTTAATATCCTCCTATATATATACGCTTATTATTAAATCGAAATTCTTTATATTATTTCAATGGTGCTACTATTGAATTGAAAATAATTTTTTCTTCGTGCGCGCGCGAGCGATATATACACATGGATGTGTTATGAGAAATTATTTTTAGTAAAGATACATTAAATACTTAATAAATTAAAAGTTTTTATTATAATTGATGGGGATATTTAGAAATTATACCATTTATATAAGGTGTATTTACACTTTACATACTTCATTTAATAGTATGGTGGAAAAATAAAATAAAATAAAAAAAAAAAATTGTCAAACAATTAAGAGTTTTCCATTAAAAACACTAAAATACTCGTAATTGAAAATAACAAATTACACCATTTGTATAACATTGTGTCCCAGTTTGGTGATGATTAAAATCAGATTTTTTTAATAGATTTTAACAAAAATTGATGAAATATGTGATTGAAAAGTCGTGAATTCTAAAAAAAAAATATGTGGTTAAAATTTATTGTTGAATTCAATTTATTTTAGATTTTAATCACTATCAAACATAGACATATATGTAACACTTTACATATTAATTTTTATCCTTCGAAAAGTTCAATTACTATTTCCAATCCATCTTAAAAGTTAGTTTCTCAGATGGTCATTGAACTTTGCAAAAAGTTTTCCAGACGGTCACTAATTCAGTGATAAATAACTTAAAAATCTATTTTTTTTTTGAAGAATTTATTCATTTTAAAAATTTTGGGTTAATTTTTTAAGCAGTGACATATTGCTTCGATTATTGACTCGTCGATTCAATTGATGATCCAATTTGTTAGCCAAATTAACGTTCGAATCGAATCTGATATCTATGATTAAAATAAATTGTTCGCATGCACTCTGCTAGTCTATTGTCATGCCCAAATGGGTTCATCAAAATGTACTAATCTTCTCAAGGTTCATTTGAATATTTGGAAACCTCCACGCAAACTCGCAAGTGGTAAGCTAATGTTGACTTTGTCACTGTACCAACTTTTCGATGTTTCCGAAATTTGAGCGTGTAGTGCTGGATACACGCTTCAACTAACCCATTGCCATTCGAGGTCAACTCTTCTTAATTGAATAGAGTCACTAACCTAACCGAAATATTATTTGTCTATGAAAATGGGGCTGTCCCAAAATGACAAGGACTTGTAGCTGGATAATTTCAAGTGAATTAAAATTGGCTGTTATCGAGGAAAACAAAGGGAACGAATATGTTTATAATGATTCTAGAGAAAAAAAGATACAATGATAAATAGCATCGTGTCGAGGACTCTCTAAATTTCGACTTTTCGACGTTAAGCGCATGAATTAATAGAAAAAGAAGTAGATGGACCGTAAGATCAAAGTTCAACTTTTTGTCTTCAAAAAAAAAAAAAAAATCTAAGATGGGATTCGATGGGGTATAACTTAACTGATGATAAAGGCAAGGAAATGATAGGCACACTTATTAGGTTTAAGCCTTTATTCGCTTAGAGGGGTGAATTACAAATTTCTAAGACCGTGTTTTTATTTGGGAAATAGCTAAGGAAGCATTTATTCCCAAGCAATAGGGCTTCGAGGTCACATTGGAAGAATTTATTTAAGGGGTATTGAATATGCAAATTGAGGATGATCTTGATTTAGATGATAGCTGAATTTTACGAACTATTTTTTGAGAAGAAATCTTTCAAACATTGTAAAATTAATAATTACTTAACAAAGCTGAAAAAATACGTGGTATATCATTGGAAAAAAAAAAATTAGAAATACAATTGAGTTTTCTTACACCTCTCTACACGAGGACTTCCACGTGGTCTCAATCATTCTACGTGGCAAACAGTTTGGCAGTACCACGCCTGTACACTAACATGAGGTGAAACTGGACCGACCTTGAAGTGTGGACGACCCACTTTCCCCGCGAAGCGAAGCGAAGCGACCTCATTACACGTAGACCCCATGGAAGAGTCGATTTAGGACGAGGCGGTGAAAAGGTCTTAAACAGATTTTCTATTATTTGATTAACAAGAGAACTCACTGTAAATGTCGCCACCACCAACCTATTTGGCCAAGTCTAAGGCCGCAAACTAGGCCTTATGGATACAAAAATGGTATTAGCATTTAAGGTTGTGATTGATTGATATCTATGACAAGAAATGTCAGTCATTTGGATAAGGCCACGTGCATTGTCATCCAACGGCCTTCATTTGTCTTGTCCAAGTATAAAAATTCACATTTAATGTCATTCAAATATAATACAAGTTTAGACTCTCAAAATTATAATCTTGCTATCATACCTTCTACTCATTTCTTCCCAAAGTCGACCCCTTTTTTTATATTGGAGGCTCACGTTTAAAACTTTCTCACACTCATATAACTATTTCTCCAACTGACTTGATCGTCGGAGTACGCGTGGCCAACTCAACCCGACAACCCCTCCGAAGAAGGTCATGTGTGACTAACGGTTTGTCCAAGTGTGCAGGAACCAAGCTTACGTTTACGTGAGAGGCATTAGGATCTGTTGGTAACATCATTGCTACATTTTTTAAGGTCAATAAATTCTATTTGAGTACAAAGAGAAATCAAGCAATCAAGGGCGGACCTAATATTACGGTTCAAAGGGACGTGAGACATAATTACATAAAATATAATTTCAAATTAAATAAAGCTATCATTCATCCATCGGTTTGGGCTGATAGTTATAGGCTGAAAGAAATTGTGAAGAAATGATAATAATAAAAAAAATGAACATTTGGAAATTCAGTGGAGATGATTGCACACAGTGGACCCTTAATGGCACTACAAAAAAAAAAACGAATTTTGCGACAAACAAATGTTGTCGCAAAAATTGAGTTTTTGTTGCAAAAGTAATTTAGCGACAACAATACGTTCGTTGCGGGTATTGTCGCTCTATATGAGTCACAGAATGTGTTTTGCGACGACTTTCATACATTCGT
>CAIGRO010018256.1:0-10201 GCA_903798355.1 Fraxinus baroniana
GACAATTTAAGTCTTTTTGACAAAGCCCTTTAGTTTTGCGAATACACAAACCAAGAGAACTCGAACAATAAGTAGGAAATGAAAGTATTTAGAAGTATAATTTTTCCTCATTAGATATTTGATCGAGAAATTTTCTAAGTCCGACTATTCTCATAGGTTGATAACTACCCCAGCGTACTCAATAGTCTAAAGTCACATAATATCATAAAATTATCATTTTCATAACTAGAAAATTTTCGAAGTTTGAACTTTTGTCACTTTCAAAAATCTGGAAGTTTTCATAATTATTATGCATATATAAAGAGAAACTTGTACGTAAATAAGTACATTTTCATAATTAAACAGAACTTCAATTTGTTTTTACAAAATTTCTTACATATTTATTCACATAATCGTGCATGGACATGGTTAAATTTTGTAAACTAGTACGCTGTAACCATAGGTAAACATGGTGAACATGGTTAAATATAATCGTCATCATATAATAATAACATTAAATAATGTAATTACGTGCCTTTCTACCTGATTCGATGGCGTCGAAGCCTGGAAATTGGCATTTGCTTGGTGGTGATGTGATAAACCCTAAATCTGAATTCACTTTATTTTACTTTTTTGCTGGTCACTGTTCACAGCTGTGAGCAGTACTTTTTTACTGTTCATTGCGTGAATAGTGACTGCATTATTTCTGTCATGTAAATTTTTTTTTATATCTGTCAATCGTGACAGATAATGAACGGTGATTTTTTTCGTTAATTGTTTTTCTCCAATCTACAGAAATGTAGACCTGCTCTGATATCATGTTATAATGACCCAAATTTTTATTTTTGGAATCATTATAAAGAATACTTTCATAAACAAAAGAAAAACATAATATTTTCTTAAAATGCAAAGATACAAATATTTAAAATTATTTAAAGAAAAACACGATGAAAATTAATAAAAAAACCTTAAACTACATAATTTATTCTTTCTTTTTCACCAACGCAACCACAATCCATCTCTGATTGCCTCGAACTTGCCTTTCTAGTTACCTATTAAAGATTTAGCGTATATATGTGAGAAATAGATATCAGTAAATGAGTAATAATGAATTGCATCTCATATTTAAATATGGAAAATCATAACATACATATGGAGAGACGGGAATTAAAATCCCAACTACTTGAATATAATTCTTGTGTGTAGTGCTACTAAACTTCGGTCCTTTGAGTTATGCATATAGATCGCTTATCATAACCATAACTTGAATTTTCGTATCATCATATTCATAATATAAATTTCTATATATTGAAAAAATAATTCGTACTACTACTCTTGGTAATTCGAAGGGATAACACGTACGGGAAAATTTTAAGTTCTACAACTGACTAATAAATTTCGTATGTTTTTTTTTTTGTGTGTGTGTGTTATGTGTTTGACGAGTCTTCTTATATAGCTTGGGAGAAGTGCCCATATATGGTAAGATCGATCAAAATAGGAATTAAGTTACTTTCCATAACCTAAATACGGCAATCCCATAGTCTCTTCCTTACTTATGGCAATTCAATGATCATTTCTTTACGAAAATTTGAAATTCTAAAAAGTGCACATTGGGTCCTTCAACTATGCAAGTTATCAATTTGGCCCTTTAGCTTCCATCAATGACTATAAAGAAACTTTTGGGATATTATAAAGATGGCAGCGAATTCTAAACCAAGAATGATGTTTTAAGGTGAGGTATGTAGGCTTGATTATGGTAAAGGAGCACCTGAAGATGATATAATGCATCAGAGATCATATTGGATTTGACAAAATATAGAACTGCTATATCAATTTTAGGTGAGAAGATATTACCAAGTTAAAATTGAAGTATGAAATGCTATTTTACCAGTTACTCCATTATTATATTGAGTATTTGATTTAAGTTTAGTAAAATGGTGTTATTAATATGGATGTGTATCCACACTAGAACATGTGAAATAATAAAAGGAGTAATATGCCAACAGTTGAGGTGATACTGATTTGAAAGAAATTAAGGAAATGATGACTTTGTAATTGGGACATATGTAGAACTAGAAGCTCTCATTTACAAGAAAAACCCAGTACCGTTTTAACAAATTAGAAGATTTAAGATTGGTTACAGGTAGTTCTAAAACATTTGATTGCATTGAACCTACCACAGGAGATAGTTTTGGATCAAATGAAATAACGAGAAAGGATTCATGACGCCTATCTCGAGTTTATGAGAAATAAGGCTTAGCTTCTTCTTGTTGCAGCTAAAACATAATTGCACTTTCGGGTTTCCAGTTGGTGTGTTTGCCTGTAAGTGAAAAATACCTTGCATTGCTTTCTTATTGATGATTTAGTTCATGAGTTTATCTATTCGCTTATCTGGTTGATAGGTGATTAAAATGGTAGGGAATGGTCTATGGTACTGAGTTGGTTTCTTCATTCCCAATGAGTTTGACAGAGAAAAGTTTTTATTTATTATATCGTGCTGTGATCTACAAGAAACATTGAATTCTAGCAGGTCACTAATGAGAAACTTATTTAACGGAGAGAAGTTTTAATTTATTATATCGTGCTGTGATCAACAAGATACACTGAATTCTAGCGGTCACTAATGAGAAGCTTATTTAACTGTTGCATTTAAGTACGTCTACCTCTTGGTCTATTCGAAGTCTCTGGTTTTATATTTGAATAATCTATTCCACATGCTTTCACCTCCAATATTTATTAAATATCTGGGAACTATTTTTTTTGAATTTGTAGATTAAGATTTCGTTGGTTAAAGGAATTAGAGTAGTTAAATGGAGTAGTTACACATGAGAAGTTGGTATCTTTTGTGGATGGTTATAGATTCTAATGGTGTCAAAGGATAAATAGTAATTTTGGCTTTACCTTGCATTTGATATTTGTTAATTCTAGACACATCTGACGATGAGCTGATTTTATTAATTTTTAATTGACCTTCAATCTGCAGGGGTGATTAAAATAGGACTCATTACATTTCATATGTCAGTGAGTGTGAAATACTCAGACTTGAAGCCTCACATCTCAGAGCTTGCCAAGTTCATTTCGAAAGAGCTGGCTGTTAATGTTTCTCAGGTAGATAATTCATATTGCTAATCTTGCAGGAGTTAATATGCACATTGTTTCTCAGGTTGATTAATTCACATCTCGAATCGTGCAGGAGTTAAAAATTATGCGGTCATTAAAACCTAAATTTGTATTAGTCATCTTTATTTCTTTCATGTTACACTAAGATACCTCAGGCTTACGTTGGAATGAATTTCACAGGTTCACTTGATGAATTTCACGTCTAAAGGGAACAATAGCCTCATTAGATGGGCAATTTTTCCACCTGAATCTGATGATTACATAGCTAATGCTACTGCGATGGTGATTTTTGCTTACTTGAACTGCATAAAAAACATCGTTCATTTGGTCACAGTCAATGACTTCATTTTTTCTGCTTTAATGGCAGGATATTATTGCCAGGTTGAATGAAAATCGTGTGCATCTTCCGGATAGCTTTGGAAGTTACAAATTGTTTCAATGGAACATTGAGCCCCCACCAGTGAGGTAAACCATTATGTACACTTGTTTATAATGTGTCGTTTGTCTCTTCCCTCTTCACCCGTCAGCTTTGAAAGTTTTAAATTACCGAATATTTAGACCCAATGTCCAGAATTATACAATTAAAAGCAACAAATCACTTTTTAATTGTTTCTAAATGGTTAAATCAAATAAGTTAATTTATCCTAAGTTTGAATACCACAATCAATAATTAAAACAGTAAAGAACACTAAAGATGATCACAGAGAAACTCCAATTGGATAAAAACTCCGGGCACTTTGCCATTAATAATCGACTATAAATCGAAGCAAACTTACAGTACAGTCCAAACCCTTTTAACCCATAGAACTTCTGACATCAATTCCTGCAGTCTTCCTTAATCCTACTGGGAGGTGCTCTTCAAAACAAATCTCGATTCCTGATTTATACCTTAGCCCTCCTGAATTTATGCTTCTGCAACGGCTGTCAATCTCTGGGATCGATTTATCTCTAGTGGATTAAATGATTTGGTGTTTGATCAATAGATCTTTTGTGTTTTGATCTGTAGCTTTATATGAAACAATGTGGCTTGATCAACAAAATGTTTTTTAGAAGAATTTGTGGATCAAGTAATATGTGGTGGTTGAATCTCGGAATCAATGAATGTTTTGGATCTTCAAAGGAATGATTTCTATAGAATAAATATGATTTTACACATTTTTGGACTTTTATATGGTAGGATATATATAAGAAAAAGTGGTTGGGATGAAAAGGTATTGAAAAATGAAGTGTTTGAAACAAAACAGATTTCTGGACGTTGACCTTTCGCTCGAGCGCCCAGCCAGCGACAGGCGAGCAACAGCTGAGCAGTCGTCAGTATTTTTATCATAACTTTCTCTTTCGATATCCGATTGAGGTGGTTTAAAATGCGTTGGAAAGTTAACCGAAACGGCTACAATTCTCCTAGAAATAGTCTTGTCCAAATTCTAATGTTTATTATGTGAAAAATGTGTTGCAAGTTGCGACTGAGAATCTAGAATATAACTTGTGCGGCTCTTTGACACTCTTTAGACTTCTAATTGCATTTCAATGATCATATGTGATAGTGTTGGACATCTTGGACTCTTTCAAGGACTATACTACCAACCTAAACTCTTTTGACTTTAATTAGGACTTAATAACTCTTAAGACTTTGATTACAACTCGAACTCCTAATACAATTTAACTAGGACTTAATTTTAACTAAGGAAATTGCTAATTACAATTTTAGAAATTGTCAATTATAATTTAGATTTAACAATCGCGGTCAAACCTACTCACAAGAGTATAATGTGTGCAGTGCATAAGATATATGTAATAACCTATACCAAGTACTACAAACAAGTTCTAAACATATTAATGGAAATTTAATTTACCAATTATGAACCTAACTAGTACTTGATAGCAAAATAACATGTCCAAAAAAATAAAAATAAAATCTTATCCTTTTTTAATTTTTTGAAATTTTATTTTTCAAGATTAAAAAAAAAACGTTTAGAGTGCATGCATGAAGAATATGTAGATACCATGAATAATGCAGATGTATGCACCAAACTACCTACTCAATGAGGCACAAAAATACTCTTACCATGAAGAATAACGCGAGCAATACTGTAATGTAAATCATTGCTTTGACTGTGAATTCACTCTTTTTTACCCAAATCTTCTGAGAAGATGTAATCTTAGTCAATTGAGTCATCAACTTAGTCAAGTGACTCACTTGATTAGTTAGGAATCTAACATAACTAATTAGATCTTGTTTATTTTCCCTACTCAAGGGCTTATGGCAATTTAAGTCGAATGTGACCTAAAACACCACAATTATGACATGTGGGAATGAATTTAGGAGCAATCCTAGATTTCAAATTTTGAATTTTAGAATAAATTGACTTGTTTGATCTAATCATTTAAAAACAATTAAAATATGACTTGTTGTTTTGAATTGTGTAATTCTGCATGTTGGGTCTAAATAAATCGATAAATTTAAAACTTTCAAGTGGTATCAAAGACTAATAGCGATCCTTGACCCAACATTTTGTTTAGATGAGTCAATCACATTCTGACGTAGGATTTGAGGATAGTAGGGATATATATGAAGCGTTTGACAAATTGTTTGAGGAGTGCCTTAAGTTGAAAAAGGTGAATAGCTCTGCCTTTAAGAAATTGCATAAACTTGAATTAGAAAAGGAGAGTTTAGAGGTCAAACTTAAGGAGTCGATTAGTGGATTGAATGAATTTAGGATTGAGAAAGAGTCCCTTAGAAATTAAGTTAAAATCTCTTACATTTGATCTTGAAAAATCGAATGCCCAATTTAAATCATTTTCTAGTGGATCTAAAAAGATTGATAACATGATATGTTAGAATAAAACAATTGGGGATAGAATTAGCCTTTAATGAAACAAATTTTCAGACTGCTTCGAAAAATAAGCTTGTACTTGCCTCAAAAGCTTAAGGCTCAAAACTTAAGCCTAAAGTTGCTTATAGGTTCATCCTTATGTGTCACCATTGCGGTAAAGTAGGACACATAAGACCTAAATGTCATGAGCTCTTGAATAGGAACATGACCAAGAATATAGGTGTTCGAGGACTGAAATCATCGGTACAACATAAGTTCCTTCCCCTAAAATTCAAAATTTAAAACTTGGGATAAATTGACTTGTTTGATCTAACCATCTAGAAACAATTAAAAAGTGACTTGTTGCTTTTAATTGTGTAATTTCGTACGTCTGATCTAAATAAATCGGCTAATTTAAAACTTTCAAGCTTAAACCATTCTCCGCACCTCGTTGGCTCTTAATTTTGGTAGATGATAGTGAATCGATAAAATTTTACATTTGTGTACTGTGGGCCCTTTGCGACTTTCCTCCAAGAATGATTTGAATTTATGTTTTCCGCCAAATTAGTTTTTCTCATGTTGTATTCTGTTTTGGCTGGATAGCAAAACTCAAGGATCCTGTTTTGGCTGGCACTTATATTCTTTCGTTCATATAGAAATGATATTGTATCTCACTTCATTATTGCCGCATTGATTCAGAACGTGGTGGCAACAACATTTGGTGGTTATAGTTTCAATATCCGTTATGATAGTTTTAGGATTATTGGCTTCTGGGCTATGGTTTCTTTGGAGGAGAAACGAACAATCTCTAGTTTCATACAAGCCTGTTGATTCTGCTGTTCCAGAACAAGAACTCCAGCCGATATAATAAAACGAATACAGGTTGAGATGGTTTTAGGCAGAAGTTACTGGTCATCAACTCAACATGCTTTGGGCTATCCTTCCAAGTACAAAAAGAATCATACAGGGAATTAGTTTTTCCAGTGTCTTCTAGTTTTAAGTTTCATCACACATGTGATTAGGTGACAGTTTTTATTAAGCATAACCAATTTATATGGATGTCTTATGTGAATGGATCTGTCACCTAACCATTAGATTTGCCTACAGGTCATATATTCCATTTTGTTTTCACAATTTCTACTCAGTATTTTAACATTGTAACATCAATGAAACCCGAATGTTTCTTCGTCAAGGACGCATTACACTATAGAAAACAGATTGGATATAAGATTATTTCTTTGTAGGATTTTGTTCTCACAATGGATATATATAAATTTATTTTTGAAATTGTTCTAGTTATTAGAATAGATCTTCTACGGGTGACATGATACACTACAATAGGCGGTGTGAAATAATGGTTGATTACAAAATTGATTATACCACATATTATAGTGTGCTATGTCACCGGATATATACACGCACGCACGCACATTTGTTAAATTTACATTTCTGATGCTAAATTTATTTTGAAATTGTTCTAGTTATTAATAGTAGACATAACCATAATAATGTTTAGACGAAAAGGAAAAACAGTTGCAGCATTCCCTTTGCACTCTGTAAAGACGTGTTTCAATTGTCTAGTCCATGTTTGGTTTGATTAAAAAGTTGATCAAAATTTAAATTATTTTTAACTACACATTTCAGACACTCATAACATTTATCAATTTTTCAATAGTACATTTTATTAACTTTTATAAAAACGCATTAAAAATTTGATTTTAGCAAAATCAAACGGGATGTCATAATTTGCCAAACAGGGGTTTATCGAATTATTTATTTTATTCGAAAACTTTGTTGAAGAAAACATAATGGAGTTTAGAAAGGGAACCAAACAATTCTTTTGAATTGATTCATAGGGTGCGTGCATATCCCATGATTTAGACAGCTAGCAGCCGAGTTACGACCAAAGGTTCAGGCCTAATATGCCAACATGTGAGACACGAGCTTCCAAAGTCGGACCCAACTTGAGTTGTGCTAGGATTTGATATTTGATCTCACTATACATGTTTAAGTTTAGTTGTACCGTGTTAACTCAATATCAATAAATTGTCAATAATTATCAAGTGGGATAGAAAAATGTGCTTTTGTTGCTTTTTTATTCATTTTTTTGTTTTTAAAATGGCATTTTGAATATTATATTATTTTTGGAGATTGATTACCACATGGATTGCTGAATATCTATTTGACTTAAAGCAAGATGTGGATTAATGAATCTATACTATCAAATTAAGCACTCTGTCGGCAGTGATAACAGTTAAAAATTTAAAATATGCTTAATCCCAATGAAAAAGAAAAAAGAAATACAGATTCCAGTAAGTACTAGTACTAGGTGGGTTGTATAAAGCTATGGAAAAATTGTAGGAGTGATCCCTTACTTTCTATTTTTGAACCATGCTGGGCTTACAAAATTTTTTTACAAAAACCTTGACAAATGCAAGGTGGCACGCCCCTATTGGTGGGGCGCCTGCTGCGGTTCCCACCGCGTCAGACGCCCCACCAATAGGGGGACGCCACCTTGCATTTTGTCAAGGTTTTTGTCCAATTTTTTTGTACAAATAGTTTTATTCTTTATTTTTTTGCAGATTTTACTTTAACTTTCACTTTGTGCCATCACAGTTCCAAACTTTTCAAAAATATGCACGTGTTCCATTTGACCATTAATTGATCAGAAAAGTCAAAATTTAATCCGTTTTGATTAAATTAAAAAGGACAAATTGGTACTTTTTTTTTCTTTACATTAAATAAGTTAAGAAATTAAATTAAAAAACCAAAAAATAAAAATAAATTCTTGATAAAACATCAAAACCAAACTTTATAAAATATATTGAAGCTAAAATAAAGAATGAATATATTACTTGTACATAATGCAGTGTCCACCGTCCACATAGAGGAGAATCCACTTTGGATATATTATATTTTATTCGAAGTGGCTCCCCCTCCATGCAAGGGGATGAACACCATTATGAACACCACATTATGTACGTGTAGCATCACACAAAAAGAAACCTAAAAAGTGGAAGCACTGTATTGGGAAAGAAGTCGTGAAAATCTTGTTGGATTTAATGCAGAGCTTTATGGGTTTGTGGATCTGGAAATGGTGATGGTGATGGTGATGGTGATGGTGATGGAGTTGTAGGCATTTAGAAGTGGAACTCATACTTTGACAAAATTTAGAATTTAAAACGAGAAAGTCAAATATAATTCTTTGTTTGTTTGTAAAACGGCCAGAGAGAGAGAGAGGCTTGTGCTTGGGAATAATTTTGATTATTTTTGGATTGAACTATTCGTGACAGATTGGAAATCAAGCTTTTGTGGGCGCTAACCATCCAAACGAGTGTAGTGTAATTTACAGGAGGATGGATGGGTAGCTGATTAGTTGCCATCGTGGAGACTATGGTGTCGGCGGCTAAGGGAAGAAAAATGAAGTTTGGGTTGGGTTGAGGGGGTGGGGGTGAGGGTGAGGGTGAGGGTGAGGGGGTTTGATTTTATTTTATTTTTAAAAAAAATTTAATTTAATTTTTCCACTTATTTAATGTAAGGAAATACCATTTTGCCCCTTTTCAATTAGGTCAAAATTGATTAAATTTTGACTTTTCTGGTCAACTAACGATCAAATGGATAATTTTCATTCATTTGGACAGTGTATACTTTTGAAAAGCTCGGGATTGTGGTTGGCACAAAGTGAAGATTATGATAAAGTCTATATAAAAAAAAGTGACAGGCTAGAGATCGCTGCTGCAATTTTCTTTAAAACTATTGAGTAAATTCCATCAAGGGTCTCATCATATAGTGGTGGCAATTGAGCCGAGCGGCTCGTCGTCTCGTATTGTAGTGGCTCACGAGCCGCAGGCCGGCTCGTTTTTTACGAGCGGCTCGTCTAATTTTATTTATTTATTTTTTTAAGAATGATAGTTTTAAAAAAATCAAAAAAGGCGAGCCCGAGCCGATGATGAGTGATAAGTGTGTAAAAACACATTTATTTGGTATTTTTCTGGAATTAATTATAATTGAAATTGAGTCGATTTTTATTCATAATTATGTAATTTTAACTTTTGTAAGCTGAAACCCCGATTGGAACAAGAACGAGGCAAAATGATAAGAAAAGGGACTTAAAGTGAACAAAAAAGTGAAGTTGGGGGGGCTAAAGTGAACAATCCAGAAAGATGGAGGACTTGGAGTGCAATTTATCAGGCCAAATTGATATGAAAGTCAAAATTCGAGGACCAAATTGTATAAAATCATAGTTGAGGGACCTAATGCGAAAATATTGGAGGACTTAAACTGCAAAA
>CAIGRO010018300.1:0-10695 GCA_903798355.1 Fraxinus baroniana
TTTGTTTTCTTCTTCATAACATGCTAGACTAGTTTTCTTTAGGTTAGGAGAACGATAAACCGTGTAATAAGAATTTAATATTTTGTTTTACATACTTGACATTGAAAACACGTTTTTGAATATTCAGTGATTTATATAATTTTATTTTCTCCATAATTATTGTGTATAGTGGTTGTGTGAATGTGATTGCATGTTTTATGCATTTGAAAAAGAGCCAGTTCGAGTTCCCTCAGGGCCACTGAGGTGAGTACCCGACTGTAAACTTCAGGGCCCCGCGGAATTAGTTTGGTCCGGACATCCATGGTTATCAAAAAAAAAAAAAAAAGGAGAGACATAGGTTCAACATGGCATAAATTGTCATACCGATGGGGAATAGAAATATACCGCTATACTCTATATGAATCTCTAGGTATTCATAAAAATTCATGCATTCTTATATGTTCGCATCGTCATAGAAATATAGTCGGGTCATATATGATAGTGTTTAACATTACTCGAGAGAGATTGTTAAATAAATTAAAAATATTGATTCATCAAAATTCAATAACGTCGCAATAATTAAAATTGAACTAAATCAATATTTGTGGGACGATATTTGGACTCAAGTTCACTTTATTACTTGTTAACGCACCTTACATTTGCGATGATTTTAATTCGAAAAAAAAATTTCGTGAACATTCAGTCCCAAATTCAACAGTCCATTTATACTCCTTTTCGAAATGGCTTTCGAGATCATACTATACTCCTCTCTCCTCAACTAAGGTTGTCTAATGACTATATAAAGTGTTATAGGGGCCAGTTTTAAGTGGACATAAGCCTCACGTTATGAGTAAACCACTATAATTTTGCTTCTGATTTGCATGTTTTTTTTTTTCATTTTGTTTATTATTGTTCTCATAAGAAATGGTTAATCTCTAAACGGTGCTATCCGCCCCCATCCTGCTGCCTATTCTCTGTTGCAAGATCAGAAGCTAGGTTCTGCCCCCATCTTCATCGTTTCTAGGCTGTTTTTCAGGGTGGTGTTGCTTTTTA
The DNA here is from genome assembly GCA_903798355.1 of Fraxinus baroniana. Taxonomy (NCBI): domain Eukaryota; kingdom Viridiplantae; phylum Streptophyta; class Magnoliopsida; order Lamiales; family Oleaceae; genus Fraxinus; species Fraxinus baroniana. Next base: position 1,033 of record CAIGRO010018300.1, read on the forward strand.
TATCTCCTTGAAGGGCCCTCACTAATCCACCGTATAGTATCTAAAGATTAATGTGACAATTGATCTTCATTGTCATATAGTTTTATACCATTAAATGAGAGATCCATAATGAGAATTTCAATGACTTGCAGCTGTGTTAACATTGAGAGCATCAATTGTCGTCTTGGACTAGTCATCGATTATGGTGAACAAAAAAAAGTATCGTCATGCAAAATTCTTTGACAACAAAGAGGAACTCCAATATATTGAAAGCGCGAACAAAAAGTTTAGCACGTTTTAGAGAGGATTCTATAACTTTAGCTCCATTAATTTGTAAATAATTCAATGCAAGTTTTGTCAAATTCAAGTTTCCATTTTATTATGCACATTTTCAATTTCTTATTGGTCTTATGGTAATTAATAAGTGAACAGTAAATTATGGTTGACCAAACAAGGGCTCAAATCAACTTGCCAAACTGAGAATCATACCATCAAATTCACCTTGAACTACAAATCTATTCATTCAAAATTAGGTAGGTCCGCATCTAAATTTTGTGCTGACGTGGCACTTCATGATCCAGCTGTGTCAAAATTACTTGCAGACTCGTTCGCTCGCTCTCTCCCTCACACACACACACACACACACACACAATTTCTCATTTCACAAACCCCAAAGAATCCCAGGCCCTTTTCGGGTTTCAGTGAAAAGAAACGATGAAAAGAATTCCCGCACTCATATTCACAGCTGTGAGCCTCAATTTTCCATTCAATTCTTAAAAGATTAGTCTTTTTTCTCAAGGTCTCTCTCTATCTCTCTCATTCTCTCTGTCTCCTCTGAATTTATCTGTTGTAAACATGGTGTAAAGTTTGAGTCTTTTTTGCTTTGGGCTAATTAGAAGTGGAACCCTAGTTGGGTTTTGTTCTGGTTGTGGAAAGATGTTGGTTATGATTTTGTGTATAGATTATTGTAATGAGTTTTTGTTACGATCTGAGTAACCTCATACACCATTTTTTACCTTCTCAGAGTTAAAGTTGAGGGTTTTGATTTAGTTTGATTATTCACCTGAAGGGATTTTTTCTTTTTTCTTTTTCTTTTTTTTCCCTCTTCAGTTGACCAGAAATGATTTGTGGTGTTAATTTGTTTTTCCAGATGAATTTTGGATTTTTATTCACTCAAGTGTGAAAGTTATCAAGAGTTTTGATTTTTCTGGCCAGATTAAGCTAGTTTTGAATTCATTTTACCAGAGGGAAGTTTGGGTTTTGGATTTCCTGACTGATTAAAATTAGGGTTTCGAGCATGAATTGGACAGTTGGGGACTGTTAATATTTGGTTGAGCTGAAAAGAATTTGCCGTGTTTGATTTTGAAGACTTCGTGAATTTCCAATGGCAGATGAAAACCCCGCAATGAATCTTGATCTCAATTTGGGACCTGTTGATACTTCAGGTGATAATGGTGACACTGGCTCAGGATCTTATTCCAACATGGCTATGAACTTGGAGGATTGGTTAGATGGTCCTGTTCATAGGTTCACGGAAGCTGTTAGGCAGAGGGGTCATCGATGGCGTTCATTATGGAGGCAAGTTCCAATTCCTCCTGAAACTAGAAACCTTGCGTTAGAATTGATTGGTGGGGATGAATTACAGACGGGTGAGGGTAGCATTACTGCTGTGGAAAGGCCTGTTGAGGTAGCCAAAACATGTGAGAATGGCAATGGTTATTTGGAAGACAAGGATCGTAAAAAGAAGGAAGATGGCCAAAAGAATAATGCTGACGAAGGTAGCTTTTTCGATTGCAATATATGCTTGGACTTGGCGAAGGACCCTGTGTTGACTTGCTGCGGTCACCTGTTTTGCTGGCCTTGTCTTTACAGGTGGTTACATGTTCACTCTGATGCAAAGGAATGTCCTGTTTGTAAAGGAGAGGTGACTACAAAAAATGTGACCCCAATATATGGTCGTGGTAATAATACAGGGGAGCCAGATCAGGACTCTAGTCTGGAGATTCCTCTTAGGCCCCAAGCACGGCGGGTTGAGAGCTGGAGGCAGACTATTCAAAGGGCTGCATTTACTATTCCAATGGAGGAAATGTTCCGTCGTCTTAGTAATACATTTGATTTGAGTCGAGAGTTGGTCCAGGTTCAGTCTCGAAACTCTGATGGTCCTCATGAATCACCTGAGAGAAGTAACTCCTTGCTCAACAGAATTCTGACTTCTAGAGGAATGCGTAGAGAACATAGTCCGCAAATGCCATCTGATGATGTGATTGACTTGACAGAAAGCAGTCCGAGGAACTATGAGGCAAGGGAAAACAGTCGACGCTCGTCGCGTTTACTTCGTAGGTCAAATTCACATCGAGCTGCTTCATTGTCTAACCTTACATTTGCATTGAGCTCGCCTGAAAGACTAGCTACTGAAAGAGCGGTTGAATCCTATTTTCGTAACAATTCTGTAGAAAGAAATCAGGAACTGCCCCCACCAGTTGATGATAGGGATTCTATGTCAAGCATTGCTGGTGCTATACACTCTGAGAGTCAGACAGTAGATAATGCCATTGAAATTGACTCCAGAGTGTCCCTTTCTACTTCGTCTTCCAGAAGGAGAAATGATGCTTCAAGAATTTCAGATATAGATAGTGGAGACTCACGCGCACCTAGGAGGAGGAGACTAAACTGATTCGTATCTTCGTATTTGCTATCAGATTTCATATTATATTCAAATATTAATATTTCTGAGCACCATATGGATCAAATACCTTGTATTCGTCATTTATTCCAGCAGAAATGCACGGTTCCTATAGCTGGAAATTTCCGTGAGGTATAACAGAACCTTTGAAATTTTGATGCTTGGAGTTTATAGTATAAAATCTTGTTTTCCTTTATGGTCTTTGGTTTCAATTTTATGTGAAAATTCAAATATATAATGAAACAACCAAGACCACTATATTAGTTGCATTTGTAAATAAACGTGCAAAATTTAACTACACCTGTACATGCGTCCAATACCCTCGACGATCCTTGAAACATCATGTGATATATGTAATTAAATTGGCATGGAAGCACTGCAATATTGAATAAATGAATAGTAACTATGCTACTTGCCTTTGGTTAAGCTTATTTTGAACATGTGTTTTCATGTGTACACGTGTATGTGGCTGTTTTCGCATAGCGGAACAGTATGGCTGCATGCATTTATGTTTTCCTAGTATTACTGTTTACAGAATTTTCTTTGACCTTGAATTCTGTTTATAAGAATCGGTCCTGGTCTGTCATTCAGGTTAGTTGAAAAAATTCAGTAGAAGAAGTGTTCTCAAATCAAAACTTTAAATGTTAAGTCAATTAGCGTAATTCCTGTGCATATCTATGAATAGGAGATGTTGTACGAGTATCTACATGACCTAAATTATCAACAGGCTCTTCAACCAACACTAAAAAATCGTCCACTCCATCAACTGGAACATTTAGAGGNACAAGTCACATTAATTGCTTGACCAGCAGTATCTTGTCCCTTCCTGCTTCATTCAATACTATATAAATCCATTGATATCAACAACTTAATTATTCTTTTGATGCCGTTGATAACGTGAATTTCTTTTTCTAGCCAACATTTGTTATCAAGACAAGGTGGTATGCAAATATTATATGTTCTTGCTCCGTTCACATAAGTCTCCCTTCTTTTGTTCTGTGAGTTGTATGCTAGACACACCACAGAATTACTCCACACAAGATAAGCATGTAATTGGCTTCTGCAGGAGAATGTGTTAAATTGCTTTTGTCACTCCAAATTTATCTGGGTTTTGAGTGTGCTAACTTCTAACCTTCATTAAACTTATCGAGCGTTTTTTTTCTTGCACAAAATATGTTATCCTGCTTGCATATATATGCCTGCTACAGCTTCCTAAGCGTGATATTTAAAGCTGGATGAGCTAATAGTTGTGCTTATTCCAAAATTCTCCTACCTTGGATTTGCTGCTACATTAAGCAACATTTTTGTTAATTGTAAACTAGAGCCTCTTTTGATTCTAGTAAAGATCATTTCCTTCACGAGTATGTTCGCCCACTCCACCAAATACGATTTATCCTTTATTGGTAATACTTGATTCATCTCATGGAAGTTGAGTTCGCTCAAGTTTACATTCGGTCGTGAGCATGGCTCATTAAGGGCACTGGCAATTTTTTGTCTCTTAATCATGTTTGATATTGTTAGTTCCATGTTAAGGCTTTAAATGTAGGATTCGAGAAAATTTCAGGTTATGGCACGAGTATTGAATCTACTGATGGGTTATTTGATACATTTGGAATTATTTTATTTGAAATAAGTAGCTTGACTATAAAGCGCTTCAATGTGAATTACATGCATAGGTGCTGTTATGGCTGAATTTATTTAATCTAATTGTCTGAAAAGTTGAATGTGATTTTTGCGCACTAGTTTTTATTGCCTGTACGTAAGCTTCACTAACTGGTTTAGATTCATGAGAATATTGAACTAACACGAGGATGGACAATATCCTTCAGAGGTCTTTGTTATATAATGATAGTTATCGTTATACATTGCTTCTTTAATCTGTGTATGTCCAGTGTGAGTGACACTAAACCAACTTTGTATTGCTGTTTTATGCAAGAGGTGCTCTTTCTAGAGTTGCATTTGTCTTTGATCTGTTTTTTGTTTTTCTTTAGTTGCCTCCGCCCCAAACTAAATGTCTTAGTTTTTACCAAAAATTTCGTTACCAACCTCCCATAATTGATGCTTGCCGGATTATACATGGAAACTTGATTTAGGTTCAGCATCAGAAAATGTCTGTATTTTCAACGCCCTTTATGTTTTGCATGTAAATCTATTCTTTGTTAGCTTCCAGGCATGATATTTCGTCAACTTCATTTTGCAATGCAATTTATTGGTCGTTCTTTTCCTCTGGGACTCTTTTATACACCTTTGTTAGAGATGTGCATTTCCTATCGTATTCCCTGTTGACAAACCTTCACTTAATGGAATGTTATGAACGTTGCCTCTGCAAACCTCCTCCTAATAGTAAAGATTGTTGTGAGAGTCATGCTAGAATGCCCAAGTTGGGTTACAAAAGTGGCTTTGCCCAAGTGACGTGGCGCCCCCCTATTGTGGGGTGCTGTGGCGGGCCCAGCACCCCACCAATAGGGGGGCGCCACGTCACTTGGACAAAGCCACTTTTGTAACCCAACTTGGGCACTTGGGCAAAGTAGCTTTATCCTTGTTGTGAAGGTGAACTCTTTCAAGTTCTGCTAGGGACACTTGAGGGATCCGTCCATGGACTTGGATCTAATTCGATTTTGTGCATCACTTGAAGTAAATGTTAGGTAAGTAGCACTGGATGGTACTAATGAACTAGATTTAACTTATTTTTAGTTTTTTAATACTGTTCAAGGCAATTTAAACATTGGAGATTGCAAGAATGATGGCAATTATGAGTATGCATGTTTTGGCCTGACAAGTAGGGGAAAAAATGACTTAGAATCCAAGTTACCTTTAGTCAAAAGCCTAATCATTACCAATTAAATTTAATAATACAATTACCTTGAATTATGAAACAAAAGATTGGTGATACAAAGTTTGGTTTTATCATAGTTTTGTGCTAGCTAGCATAAGGGTCCCCTCGTTAAAAAAAATAATAGTTTTACACAAATGAGTTAACTTTTTATATGCATCGAACAGTTTTTCTTTTATTAATTCCTTGGACACATAGGAGGATCATTGTATGGAAGCACACACTAATCTAGAAAATAGTATGATTATACGACTGGGATTTTGTCCCTTTCTTTGCCAGCATCCCAGTTTCATAAAAGTGCGAGGCATGCATCTGATCGTGAGGGCTTTAGCCGTATATAAAGAAAGATAAAGGCATACCCCATAGCTCCAACCTATCTTGGCTAGGGAGAAGCTAATTCTCTACATATATAAACTATACGAACACAAGACTGCCTCTTTCATGAAGAGAGAGAAAGATGTGAGTTCTAAACCTATTTTAATTATTTTTTAAAAATTTTACATTGGTTAATTGGTGGATGTAAATCTTCCACTTGTTATTACATTGTTCTCGATCAGTTTGTACTAATTTGGACTTTTCATCCATGACAAGACAAGGTAAAGTTCAAGCATTTACTTTTTGAATTTGTTGAAATTGGTTAACTTAGATCGAGTTCTTGTTATACATGTATTAATTTCAAGCCATCGATTACGATGCCAATTCAAATAGGACACAAGAACATGCATATGATGACAATCACAATAATGGTAGTAATAATTACTTAAATTATGGAAAGAAAAGCATGACAAATGACTAATCATAATTAGGGACAAACAATTATTGAAATTGATGGTGTTTTCATGAGAAGCTGTCTTCTCTAGACCTCATTTTTACCCATCATAAGTAATCCTTTTTAAATATTTTAGTATATTGTGAAATTTCGTCGTTATTTATGTATTGAAATAGAATTGATAGATCACCTTAATCGTTTTTTCCTTAAATTTCTTTTTCCGAGTTTACAAGGATTTACTACTTTTGATCGTTCTTAATGTTGAGTCGTCATATATATATATATATATATATATATATATATATTTTCTTTTTTTATTTTTTTATTTTTATAAGTTGTTAATTATTTATATGCATGTATACCCTAAAGCTAAAGGAGGATTCCATGTTTTACTTGCAAGATAGAAATCTCGCAATATTTTTGAGTCTGCGAGGATTTAATGCTTTTGATCGTTCTTGATGTATTAAGTCGTCATCTTTTTTTTATAAGTTGTTAATTATTTCCGTGCATGTATACCCTAAAGCTAAAGGAGGATTGCATGTTTTACTTGCAACTTTTACTTGAAAACTCAAATGAGAAATTAGTTAAATAATTGAAATAAAAAAATTACAAGACAAAGACATTGATCTTGTGCACAAATAGAAGCGTGCTGGCAGAGTCATAATCAAGCCATAAAGATTATCTGATATTGTACATTGAACATAAACATCAAATTACAAGTCAATTTTTAATCTGATATTGTATATTAAAAATTAAAACATGTCATTTTGTTCATTTATTCTTATCTCTGCTCCGGGTTCAAAGGTGTCAATGCTTATTTTAAGTATTTAATTTGCAAAACAGTTCACTGATTTAAAGAAGTTATTTATTTATAACTAAATCGTAATAATGAATATTAATTAATATAATTTATTTATCAATTAATATTATTATTTTCACTTACTAAGAAAGAGAGGGACATTAATAACAATATATAGGTGGAAGCATTTGAGAGAAAGGGACAAGACATCATGGATGAAAAACAATTCCTTCACCTTATAATTATTATTACATTTTTGTTGTTGGTATATAATTATTAATTTAGTATGGGGTCATTCGACATAGTTTTTGACTAGAAAAATATAGCCTATTTTGATCAAAGTTAATGCAATGTAATTGAAAAGTTAATAAAAATTGTAGGTCTCGTAGAATGTGTAGTATAAATTGAAATTTGATCGGTTGAAATTTTCGATTTTTTCTTAAAAAAAAAAGAAGTTGATTTTTAGCAAAATCAAACGGTTACTGTATGTATAAATATTTCAAACTAGTCTCTTCGCCGTATTACTTGGTCCACTTGAAAATCTTATATGATGATAGTGAGCACCTACACTAAACCTCAACTAAAACTTGAAAATCTTATTAGCTTGTTATCTTTTAAATCGTCGTAGGATAATTTTGTTATCTTTTAAATCCTCGTAGTAAAATTTCCTTTAAACAAATTTATCCACCATGCTAACCATCTAGTAAATAAATAGGCTGCGTGCAATTTATTAAACAAACAGAATATTTCGCCTCCTTTTAATACCAAGAATCCAAGAAAACTAGTTAGAAGAAGATATTTCATTGAGATTGTAACTCCAAATAATTATGGCTCAAAATGTGACTATTTTAATAGCTAGTTAGCTACTAGTTTTGTACCAAGAAAAAAAAAATGCAATAATCAACTAGTTTCTACCATAGTTAGGTAGATTTCATTAATTTGAAGAGAGAGAATTTAAATAAAAAGGCTATGTATAAAATTCCCCCTCAATGTAAGGGAATTGGGTTATATTAATTCCTACCCCTTCTTTATTCCACCCCCCCCCCCCCCACCCCCCCCCCCCCCTTTTTTTTTCCCCCCCCCCCCCCCCCCCACACACACACACAACACATTGATACACTAAGCTTAGAGTATAAACTACATTCATGGTTCCCAATTTTCACACACTTTTTCTTTACCTTCTGTTCTTTAGTATTACTATTTTCAGACTTTTGGTGTTGATTCTTACTAGAAGTTTTGTTTGGAAAAACCCTCCCTTAATATAAGAAAGAATGGAATTGGAAAAAAAGTGAAATATAATTATTATTCAATTAAACAAGTCAAGTACTTAATGGCTTGGCCAAAATTATTACCACTCTTCTTCAAAGTTCAAACCTTATCATTGTCAAAATGGTGATTTAGAGTATAAGAAATGGGTGGTTGGCTGGCTGGCTAGAATTTTCAATATCCATCTTCATTCTTACACCCCCACCCCACCCCCACCCCACCCCCACCCCCAAAATCTCTCTCTCTCTAGGTTTTTATGTATGTATGCATGTATGTAGGTCTTTCTCTCTGTAGCTTATCATACTTATCATTAAAGCCTGCATGAGGTCAATAATTGCAATAACCCCAAAAGCATGACATATCTGACCCAGTCACCTCCTCTAGATGAGTACTTTAATTGGACTCTATTTAATAGCCACCCCATGCGTGTGGGACCAACAACTCACCAATTTATGTATTTTTAATACGAATAATATGCAAATAAATGTATAAGGTCCATAAGTAGACAAATTGTTTTGTGGGAATAATGTCAGATAAAGTGACATATCTTTATGTAGACCAGATGTGATTAAAGCTTGTTTGAGCCAAATTGTCGTAGAATTAGAATGAAAAATATAATCATTATTGGAGTTCATATAAAAGATAGAAAATTTCAATTTAAATGTTGATGTGACGAATAACAGTCATATTTTTCATTTTAATGAGATAATAATATAGATCAAACGGGAGCTAAATGAAAAAATTGATTGTGATATTATGTCAATCATTATAGGTCCATTTGGTAGAGATTAAAATTCAATTAAAATTGAAAATAAAGTTGTTATTGATTCCACTTGTATAATAAAAGTCAACAATAACGATTAATTTTTCAATTTTAGTTTTTACCGAACGGGACCTATATCTATGAAGCATGATTGGTGGATACTCACTCAATTTGTTGTTTATGATGTTACAAAGGTTGAGTTCTCTCTAGAGATTTGTTTTTTAATATGGAAAATTCTTTCTTGTAATATTATTTTAAGAATGTGTTTGATTGACATGGAAAATATCTCCTAGAAGAGATGATGATTTCCTTGTTTTGAGAAAAAAAAAAAAATATATTTTCCTTAAAAACAAGGAAAATCAGGCATAATTTCAAAAACTGAAAAATAACTTAAATGGAAAAAAATAACAATCAAATACTCCAAAGTAGAAATTTATGCAAAAAATTGACATTTTTATGAAAAATAAATTCAATCAAACACACCATAATTGAAAGTTTCGTTTACTGCATATCTAGACTTGCTATTGTCATTTCTCCTGTCATAAATTTAAAAAAAAAAAAAAAAAAAAAA
>CAIGRO010018316.1:0-10413 GCA_903798355.1 Fraxinus baroniana
AGGCCATTCTTAAAGTTACCCCTTTGTCTAGTGTCGTATTACTTAATTCTTCCATCTTATGTCAGATCTTGTTATTACCAGGTTAATGTTCAATATTTGTTAATTATATATGGATTGTGCTTAATTACATGTGGAGCTAATATAACCAATGGAGAAGCAAGAAGTCACTGAATTGAAGCTAATACCATCCAATGAGAGAGAAGCAAAAGAAAAGTAAAGTAAAAGAAACAAAAAGACCCTAAACATTCCTATTGAAATCAAAGGGCAGCACCAGAGAATACACACTCGGAGAATTCAACTTACCAAAGAATTTTGTAAAGATTCGTGTGAAGAAGTTCAAGTTGTGGGAGACATTATATGCCATTGCTGGAGGAAGAGGTTTGACAATGGTGTCGATGCTAAAAACATGACCAATAAACTGCACACATGTGAAAGAACTACATCAACACAACCAAGCTTGCTTCAACTTTACATGAATTGGGTATCTCGACTTGTTCGCTAGTATAAAAGCATCATTTCTGGTCAGATGGTCTCTTCCCTATGATGATAGTTTTAAACTTAATATTGATGGAAGCAGTATGGGTAACCGGGGAAGACAGGCTGTGGTGGTGTGCTTCGTGATGATCAGGGGTTGGTAGCTTTTGGTTTTCATCATCATCTTGGTCTAGGCTCGAATACTTTTGCTGAGGTGATGACTCTGAGAATGGGACTTGAATGTTGTTATCTTTTGAATATATAGCAAGTGGTTATTGAGTTGGATTCTTTAGTATTGACACATTAGTTTAATTCTAATGGCAACTCCTTGGATTTTTCGAAATATTTGGGATGAAGTTATGATATTTGCAGATTACATGGATGTGAATGTTTGCAATGTTTATAGGTAAATGAACACAGTGGCAAATTTATTGGCTCGGGTTGGTGCTAGTGGTAACAGTAGCAGATTTTTCTTTCAAATCATTAGGCTTGATTTATTTAGACCGTTATGGTTATCCTTCTATTCAATTTCCTAAATAATTGTAACCACGACTTTCCTGTGTTATAAATGAGGTTTTCATTAATAAAGGATAGGAGGTGCTGCTCTGGCTGATTCAATTTGTTGCAATGTAGTTCATTTTATGATTACTATGGATTAGAAAATTAGATTCACGTTTGCACTTGGGGAGTTTCTTTAAAGTATAGACTGAATATATGTAGAGAAAATCAGTCATTCCCAACTGATGGTTACTAAATTTCTCGACAGTTTGAACAGATTACTTTACCATTATAATAACATGAAAATGTGTCTGAGTTGCTTCCCTATGTGTCATATGAATTTATTACATGTTAAATCATTTCATATTGGAATTTGTTCATGTTAATGGAGTTGCAGACTTATTTCAAAATTCTTACATTGAGAGTGGTTGAAAGATATAGAAGAATAATATGCAATAGGACTTCACATTCTAATTCGACGTTGAACAATCGATATTACGATTATCACTTGACGGGAAACATTTACTTGATTAGAATACATTCCTTTATAGTAGTGTATTTAAATGTTCAACTACCAAATGACAAAATATTCACAGAGTTTACATAATACATTATTAAATAGGGAATCCCCAACAAGATTTTATGAAGGATAGTTCTATCTTTATTAAAAACAAAAAAATTGCAAAAGTAATCCAAATGAATGAATAATAATTTGCAAATTAATATGAGTATGTTGTATTTAATAATTCTAAACTAGTAAGTTATAAAAAAAATATGAAACAATTTATAAATACTAATCTCTAAAAATGGAAGATGAATTAAAGATTACTTTATTTTTGTTATTACAATAGAGAAGATGTGAAAAAAAAAAAAAACTTGTGTGTTTTTTTTTTTGTTTTAAAAGAAATTCTCACTCCTCTACCTAGTAAAAGATTATGAAATAATTTTTATTATTAATTTTTTGGTTAATAATTCTATTATCCATTGTATATTAGATATATGAAAAATGCTGTTTGTACAAAATTACTTTACAAAGTCACTTAACAAAGTGACGTGTACGGTACAGATCAATTTGTAGCGGATGGCTATGATTAATTTGGAGCTGAGGGCGCCAAAAAATGAATGCAGCGAGAGGGAAATAATTAAACAAGTGGGTTTCTGTAACTGAAATATTTTTCTCTCTCCGGCAAAGACAAGAAATCAAGTTTCTCTCTCCGGCAAAGCTTTTCCCCCAAATCACCAAACTCATTTCCAAAAGCAGACCCTGCACATCAGTCCGCCACCAAACCCGTTTCCTCCGATAGCTGAAATTCCGGAGTCGTTCTTGCAATTTCACTATATACAAAGGCTTCCCCATCTCCGAGTCATTACAAATGACGGCATGAATTTCTTTGTTTTGTAACTTGTTGTAACTTGTTTGGGCTGAAACTATGTATAAAGGTTTACTTGTTCAATTGAAATCAAGATTCAGAATTTTAGGAAAATGAGTTTTTATGTTGTAAAAAAAAAAAAAAAGAGAGTAAGACATACTTTCTATAGGGAAAAAACACTAAATTTCAATTCATAATTTGGTTCAATTAATGTGTTTGTTTGCACCCTTAAGTGTGTTCCAGTGGAGATTTATTTCTATATTTTTCTTTTTTTTGAGATTGCCAGAATGATCTATTTAAAGTTTTAATCAAACATTTTCTGAAATTATTTATATTATCAGTTGTCTTTACCTTTTACAATGTTCCATTTCCAAGAATCACCCAAAACCTCAGATTTCATGCGTGTAATTTTTTTTTCCATGATTCTGTTGAATGATGATGGAGGGATTCGATCTGTAGAGTTATCAGACTATTTTTGCTGTTTTAGATAAAGTTTTGGTGAAGAATTATGTTGAGAAAATCTAATTATATTACTTGAGCATGGATTTAACTTCCCGTTCCTATTTTTCTCTAGTTTTTCGAGTCGATATTCCAAACAATCAGTGTTTTCTTTCACTTCTATAGAAGTGTTCATGTGTTGGTGCACTAATAGATTCCCTCAAATTACTTGGCTGTCATATAAACCGTGTCAAATTATATGGCTTTTTACATACATCAGTATATGGTACTTTGTTTGGAAGGGTATGAATGCTATGTTGTTAAAACGAATCAGTCCGATCCGGAACCAGTCTGCCTGTGCTGATTTCATATGAAAACAAAGACGGTTAGGCAAGGATTAATGATGTTAAAAGTACAAAATGTGTTCTCAATCAACATTACTTGTCATTAACAGAACTACTCATATTATAATTTCACTAACGTCCAAGGTACATGAAATAACAATTTCTACTTCAACCAACATGTACTAATCGACCAAATATTTACAACATGCAGCTTGTTAGCACAACACGACTACTTCACCTTAAACAACTACTTCCCCTTCAGTTTCCCTTCGTCAGGTAATTTTTCTCTGTGGATTGTCACATTCACAGTCAAAGAAATCAAGACCTCTTCTTCATTGTTTAGCCGTACTTAAGATTGGAACTGTCGCGTCATATTTTCAACTTCTTCGTTCGCCGCTACTTTAGCCCTAGCACCACTACATTCATCGATTACTTCTCCATCTTTACACCACTCCCAAAACCTGCACTTCGCAATGCAACATTTGAAGAATTTTCCTTTGTTAACCGTTTACCTCTGAACCTCAAAAAACTTCTGAAATCCATTCACACAAATTGGACATCGACATTTTATCGGACAATCACCAAAGAAGTGTCCAACACTCCTACAACCGTGGCAAACTCCGGAATTCTTTCCCGGCATTCTGTATTCCTGAATCAAAGCAATTAACATACTCAGCCTAGCAAATTTCACTTCAAACTTTATGTAAATTGTAAATCACTTCTAAACATAATCTGAAAGAATATAGAGAATTGACTAGCTTGTTGATTCGTAATGAATATGTAGAAGAGATAAAGAATTGGATGAACAATCCAATATAATTTTTTAGGAATTCTCGAGTCTCAATTATACTTTGACAGAACTACTAGAATATAAAACTAACTCATTGGTGATACCAGTTTAATTTGCTGCATCAGATGCCATGTTCCACTCAATTTAGAGAAACTGCTATAAAGGCTTCAGAAGATTGTAATGGTTGCCACGACTTCAGAGATTTAGAAAGAGTGACGATGGGTGATATCAACATATGTGAATTCATACATTCATCTTAAGCTTCTAGGGATTGATGTTGGGGTCTAGTAATATGTGAATTGTTTTGCCTAAAGGGGGTTTTGGACTTGTTACTATCTATTCCATTGGTTTCATCACTATATCCTAAAAACCCAAAATTAAAAATTTATATTTTGTATGAAGAAACCGTATCAAAAACAAACAAATTAAGAAAACCAACTCCCACAACTTCAGAGCAAAAGCATAGATATAAAGGAGAGAAACAGACAAACAAAGTCAGGTGTTTTACAATTTTTCAAAGATCATGAATAGAAGCAAAACGAAAACAATTCAAGAAAATGCAAACCCATACTGAAAAGTGAAAACCCAATCATCTCTTTTACCCAAAAAATTTACAAATAATGATAGAACATAAAACAAAATTAAAATAATAAAATGTTCTTACACTCAACGGAAAGAAACCCGTTGCAGAGTCAGAGAAATGAAGAGATCGTCTTGGACTTGCCCAAAGCGGTTTCCTCGATGCCGAAGAACAAAGAAGTTTGAATGCAGCGACGCCAGAGGAAGGGTTCTGTCGGAACGGAGTGGCTGCCGGAGAAGGTTTGTGATTTCTTTGGGATTTTGGGTTTCATGTTATTTTTGTTAGGGGGAAATGGGAGAGAGAATCGGGGAAGGGGAGAGAGAAACGGGGAAGGGAAATGGTGAGAGAGAGAGAGAGAGAGAAGGATCTCGGGTGTCTCAATTTTGAAGTGTTTTTTTTTTTTTGAATTAATGTTTTTTCACTCGCTGCCACGTCATTTTGTCAAATGACTTTGTCAACCCACTTGGTANAAATGGTGAGAGAGAGAGAGAGAAGGATCTCGGGTGTCTCAATTTTGAAGTGTTTTTTTTTTTTTGAATTAATGTTTTTTCACTCGCTGCCACGTCATTTTGTCAAATGACTTTGTCAACCCACTTGGTACAAGTAGCGCGACCGTAGATATATTGATCACGTCATGACGTCAAACATCAAATCATGATATTAATTAGTATTAATAAGAAATAAATGTACTAAAAATGGTATCTACAAGGGTAAATTGGATATTTCGCATCTAAAGAAATACATTTTTTAACACCTTTTGAAAAAGTGACAATTTTTTATTATTATTTTTTTTAATGTATCTCCTTTTCCATTAATTTATAAATTAAACCGTGTATAATTCGGGTAGAACGTGCGCTGCCATATTTGAAATAAAAATACGAATATAGATACAGTCAGAAAGCATAAAGCAGGAATCGCCTTCAAACGCGATGGTCTCATTCTAGAGAGACCCAAATTACATGTCACCATGAGAAAAGTATGCCCAATCACTTGAGCTTATAAAATTCAATTCCTACCAAACACAAGCCACCGTGTGACTTTCTTCAAACTTCCACGCACAAAATTCATTAGTTTTATTATGCCCATGTTTGATTTCCATAAAACTCAAATTCTTACTAAATTTTAATAAAAAAATATATGATTAAAAGTTGATAAAAATTATAAATTTCATGAAATATATAATTAAAGATGATATTGAAAAAATTTAAATTTTAGAAAATGAAAATCAAACGAAAGAGCAATATGATAATGATAATGATAATAAGAGGCACATCTAAAAGTAATTATAACAATTATAAAGATAAATTTGGAGGTGCCAAATTGCCTACAATCATGCTTGATTCAGCTCCTCGTAAATTTGAATTTGTTTGTCTAAGAACATACTTCCTACCTAATCAAGATAGTCTTTCAAATCCAATGATTGAGCTGACTTACGATCATGCTAATATTATAGATCAGACCAATCAAACCCTTTATTTTCAATTTTAAGAATTTACTAATTTAAAATTTAAGAAATAATATAGTACAGATGGAAGATTGTGTGAAATAATGAGGATCCATTACAACATGTCCAATGGTGCTCTAAATTAGATATCAATGAAGATGCACTTAGATATTAGTTATGTTATTATCCCTTAAAAGTAGTGTCATAAAGTTAAATTAGCATTCTTGAAAACATTTGATTATTCTACTTCTAGAAATAAATAAGGTTGTTTTTGAAGTCACCATCGTCCGTCCCATTCCTTAACAAATATTTTCTTTTTCTCCACCAAATTCATAACCTTGACTGGATTGCTCCATGATTATATATAGAGAGAAAGATATTATTTCATATAAATATCAAAATATTCTTTATGGGTTCAATGGAGATGGAGACTAGTACAGAAACTGTCAGAGAAGAGGAAAATAGAAAAGCAGAGATTGATTTGAATGAAAACAAGCTAAGAATAAAGAATGTGAAGAATATGACAACGAAGAAGAAGAAGAAGAACAGGAGGTTTCATTTTATTCCGAAGTTGGGTTGTATGAGACTGAATGACGAGTTTCCGGCGGTGTCGGAGAAACCCGATGGTGACGGTGGTTTTGACGTCGAAGCTGGTTGTAATCAAAAGAATCACCTGATTGTTATGGTCAATGGAATCATTGGCAGGTTAATTTATGTCGCTGATTGTAATAATGCCTGAAGCTGGATTATGAATCGATGAACATTTTGATTTTTGGAGTATTTTACAGTATTTTGATGTAATTATAATTTACTAATTATTGTTTTACTTTACCCGTGTGCAGTGCTCAAAATTGGAGATATCCCGCCAAACAATTTGTCAAGGCGTATCCCAGTGATGTTGTAGTACATTGTGAGCTTTATCTTCTCCATTTTTTTTTTCTGTTTAGATTTATGTTTTGAGTTTATTTTACTGCAAATCGATTCCTGTAGCTTAAAAAGTGCAGCTTCTGTTAATACTCTATTTGAAGATCCAAATCATACTTCTTTTTCGGCCAGGAAAGTATTATTGAAATAACAGGTTAAATAAGATAACATTTTAAATCATGGTTAATTACCCACATGCCTCAATGTTTTATTGCTATTATTTATAAAAGCCCGCCATTTTCCACTTGGTATCGTTGGTAACTACAGATATCATCAAACTATCATTCTATGCACTGAAGTTTTTATCCAATGACCAATATATATAGAGCAATATGTATTTAAGGCTGAGTCATGGTCAAGTAGTTTGTGACAGTGTGTTTGTTCTATAACTTAAAAAAATGAATATGGATACTACCCTAAGGAATTGAAAATGATTAGGATTGGAACAACTTCACTGATTGAGCATAATTTTCAGTTTAACAAGAGTAAAAGGGGCCTACTATGAGTTCACCTTTATATTCCTACTTTCTCAAAGCTTCTTCCGGTTGCACAACTGAGGCAGTGATAGGGTTCACTGAAACTGCAGGGACGGAGGAAAATCATGTGGCTTGGTATGCCAAATTGGATGAATGACAGAAGAAAGTGATGTAAACATCATTGAAGAATTACTTATTGCAGTAACATAAGCGTAAAACTAAATAAATCCCATTGTTTATTTTAAGTGACTAAGATGAATGGCTTGAAACAATCTCACAACATTGAGTTTAACTTGCATTGTAGGACAAGTAGTTTGATAAGCTCCATATCATACAGTAAAACCTTAACGTGCATCTTGCTGCAGCCTGCACAAACAACTGGTTGCAGAGCCTTGCTGAAAAATGATGGGGTCCTTCGACATAATGTAGCTTGCATAGTGCGTATGAAATCTTCCACCTCTAATGTTCTGGGGTAGCATAACTCTTAGTTTATCCGTATGATATCTCTAAGAGATTTTAATTCTTGGATATCATTTAATGTAGAGATGGGAAAAAAGGATACGAATGAAAGCAAGGGAAGGCTCTTGCTAGGTTGGAAAGAGCTATAGATACTTGCTATGAGAATGAATTTTGTATGGGAGTGAAGATTCCAAAATCTGGTCCATAAAGATGCTACGACCAAATTCCATCAACTGTCGAATTTATTGTCTAGTACCAGAAAGGGGGCAGGATAATATTCCACTTGATAATAAATATTGTAATTGAATAGGGTTCTATTGCATTACACGAAACGTTTGGTGATTGTTGTATTTCTAATTGATTGATGATTGTAGTATTTATAATTGATTGAAAATTGTAGTTTATATATATACCTGATGGAGTGCCTATAATTGATTCCCATGTGGACTGGATAGCTGAGTTGTATACATGTTGATCCATAGCTGAGAGATGTTACCTTAACGCCAGTTGGAGTTGTATTTAATCACGATCATGCAAGAGTCAAAGTTTCTATGTGAGCAAGACTGTCTTTGATAAAATTCTTGGTCATGCCATTCTCTGCCATTTGGAGCTAGTTGTCAGGACGTCCGAGGCTTGGGGCTCTTATCTATTGGTCCCATGTGTCAGGCTCGGTTAATCATTTTTAGGTCAGTAGGATGATCCTTTTGAGGTCCGAGGTTGCCTGGACCTAGTCTAGATAGCTTAGCTGGCTTAAACTGGGCATCAGCAAGATTGTTGACGTGGAATCCAGATCAGATTCTATTGCTATAGAAACGACCTATATTAATGAAATGTCTAAATTTCGCAACTGAAGTCTTTATATATTCGGAGAAACATAGGAATTAGTTTTTTGTACAATTTGTATTCGTAAGCTTCTTCGAAAATGTTCATTCGATATGAATGCGTGATCATGATCATAATTGCAGCAAGTGTTCTAATAATGAGAAAGAAAACTGTCAATGGTTTCTTGTAAATATTTATGAATGGATTTCGAAAAGAAACTTAAAAGAAGACTAATTCACCTTACGTTCACATCCAAAACAAGTTTCTGAGATATCTACCTGCATAAAGCTTCTCTGTTTTCCTAAATTGTTTCTTTACTTCTTGATCTACCTATCATTGTATGAAAACGTTTCAAAAACCGAGTCTGAAATTCTCTTCATTTCTGTTCTCTACAAAATTATTACACATAAAAACTGATGACCTTTGTGGCAGTTCTAATTTTATTATCTAAAGCATTGCAAGCAACAGACTCAACGAACACTAGAATTAAATCAGAACACAAATTTGATTTAACTTGCTAGTTTCAATTCGAGATGCAAATACATGAACAAATTTATTGTCAGAAGGTCCTGTCTTTTATAGAACTGTAATTGCTATACCTTTCTGCAACATATGTATTACACTTTCTTCAAATATTCATTGCAGTAGTTGAAGCTTATTTCTTTCTACATTTATACTAGCTGAAGTCAATGTCTGCAAATGTTAGCGTGAAATATTTTTAATCAATTTGCTATGTCCAGGCAGCGAATCTAATTCTTCAATGTTGACATTTGACGGAGTTGATGTAATGGGAACAAGATTAGCAGATGAGGTTTGTAAAGCCTTTTCCAAAAATAATAACCGGTTTTTCTCTTACCTCCCCGCATTCTGTTGGACGAACTGTACTCCTAATTCATGTCTTGTGCTTGGAATTAATAACAGTCATTCAATTTTGACTGCTATTTGAATCAAATGCTTCTGTGAGCTGGAGATTATGGGTTTTCCCTTTTTGATACTTCAGGTGATATCTGTTGTAGCTCACCATCCAAATCTTCAAAAGATTTCATTTGTAGGCCACTCACTTGGTGGCCTAATTACAAGATATGCAATTGCTAGGCTTTATCAACAAGATTTATCTAGAAAACCTGGCGAAGATAATGGTGAATGTGAAGGGGAGTCTAACAGATCATTTGCAGAAGAGAAATCAAAAGACAGAATTGCTGGACTTGAACCTGTGAACTTCATTACCTTTGCAACTCCGCATCTTGGATCAAGGGGACATAAACAGGTTATTGAATTCATTACATGCCAATCTCTTTCTCTATTGATGATGCTTTGCTGAGATCTTGAAAACAAATTGTCTTTAGTTCCTATGACAATGCATATTTATGATTATTTATGGCTTCTGATCTTTAAGATGTCTGATTATGGTCTTGGTGATTAGCTGTTAGAGGAAGTTGGCGGGATACAGACATAAATATAGAGTTTACTCATTGTTCTTCCAGAGTCTCTTAATATTGTGTACAAGGTCTTATATTGAGATGCATACATCATTTTTTTTTCTTCTTCTTCTTCTTATAATCTAGTATGAAGAAAAATACTGGGAAATATGCTTTTACTTGTATAAGTTATATTTCATATGCTTAGGATTTGAGCAGTCATCTCTCTTCTTTTATTATATTATGGATAGACACAGACCACTGGCATGCTACTTTTCTAAAAGGTCTAACTGGGATATGTGTAACGAAACGTTAAATATTATGTCTGTGCTTGTTAAAATATGCACAAGTGTTCTACTTTTCCAGTTTTGGTTTT
>CAIGRO010018330.1:0-17065 GCA_903798355.1 Fraxinus baroniana
CGGCATGTTTTCTTTTGTTTTTGTTAGCACAGATGGGCTCAAACTTGGTGCAGCAACAGACTTCAAGATTGTGTGGCGGTGTTTTCCGAGTTTACGAGCCGCCGTAGGTGGTTGCGCTATACCGTTTGAAGCCGGAGGTTTAGCATATACTGGCCCATGAGCCATTGTTAGGAGAAGATATTCACTATACAAGATGAAGCATAATATAAGAAACCTAGACATTGTGAATTAATGAATGATTATAGGATCTGTTGTGTTTCTCAAATGTTGTAGTTTAGGAATTGCCTTACAATCTCATATATATAGAGTTTGTTGATGACATAATTTAAAGGGTAAGTTTTCCACAGGTTTCGATCTTTCGTAAGTGTGACATTTATGTCCCCAATCTTTAGTTTGCGCCATCACATGTCTCCATCCTTTTAACAACGTGGGCATAATGTCCCAATTACTCGACGAATTTCCATAGGTGTGTGACATTTATGTCCCCAATCTTTAGTTTGCGCCATCACATGTCTCCATCCTTTTAACAATGTGGGCACGATGTCCCAATTACTCGACGGAAAAGTCTAAATAGACTGCAAAATGACATGCAATAGGCATGCCTGATGGGTATAATTGTTAAAAAATTATCTTCGTTCACTTCAAGTACCATGTTAAGGGGAGTAGTTCAAATCCTTATAAATTGGTCTATATTTTTGAAGTTTAATGGGTTCTGATACCATGTTAAGACTTGTTTTCTATCTTAAAATGTCAACCTTATTAAAAGAAGTAATCCAATTTTTATAAATTGATCTATATTTTCATCTCTATTCAATGTGAGATTTTATCACTTAACATTATGTACATGAGTTAAAAGGTTGAGAACATGGGTGATTCCGACTAAAAGTTCTGAAACATGAATGTCACACTTGAAGAAACGTTGAGATACCCAAATTTAAAAAACCTTTTTCTTTTATATTTTTAGACGAGGTGACGAGACATTAGTTCAAAACACAACAAATGAAAAAGAATAGGTATTTCTATTCTATGACGACATAGGTATCATAGCATACAGAAGTTCCGAGTTCTCATTATCGAGTATTACAGTAAAATTGTACACGTGATAGACCTTTGATAGTTTGCTTGTGAAAGTCGTATCAATGACATAATTTGAATATATCTATTCAAATTTTCAGACAGGACAAAATGATTCGAGAGAGGTCATTTAAAATATGATAACCATGTGGTTTGATGGAAGGTTCCCTTTGTTGGATTTCATGAATTGTTTGCACAATTTGTTAATATTTATTACCGGGTTGTCTGCAGGATTGAGGAATCAACAGAAGTACATCAACATGTGGAGACATTAGAATATTCTGAAAACATCTGTAATTTCAATTAAGGGAACAAGATCTCTAATATGTTTATTTGTAAAAATTTATAATGCCATTTACGTTGAAATCTTAGAATATTGATTAAACATAAGGTTCTTCTTCCAATAAATCTTGTTTATTTAGAAATATTATGTGAAGCTTAAGTTATTTTTAAAAAAATATACACTATATTTGAGGATAACTACAATTCCCTAATTTGGGTGGACGTTCTTGAGAAACTCGAATTATCACCGCCAAACAGCTATGGAATATGTAAAAACGCGTTTATTTTGTAAATCCCGAGATATCTATAATTATCGAGAAATTAAAAATTGAGTCCTAGTCGTAAATGATGGATAATAAGAATGCGCATATTGACTCGCGTTGTATTATAGCTAACGCGTTAAGTGTCATGTTTGAAGATTCATTCATAAGAATGTACATATTGACTCGCGGAATTTATGAATCTTTTTTAGATGGCGAGTTAATCGTTTAGTGAACTCAAAGATTCAATGTAAGACACGCTAACGAACTATATATAGAAGCATTTCATGAGATGAAATGTAAAATGTTTGACATGGACAACCTATCTATCTACCAACGACATTAACCCTCGTTCATTACTCAAAATTGAGATCAATAATGACGAAATTAGGTAGAATTACACTTAGATAAATGTAAAAATTATGGGCATAACCGGATAAGTGAAGATTGTTCTTTGTATAAGACAAAACAAAAAGATTTAATGAAGGAATCAGACAAGAATCCAGCATGATATCTGTATTTTTGAGCAACCATAGCCATCAAATACAATTATACATCCCTTCCCACTCCCCCCACCAGGGAGAAATAGGAAAAAAAATATATAAAGCATCATTTTGTGTCCAACAGACAAAACATGGAACTGGATCAAACACAACCAACATTGTGTTAAGGTAAAAAATTGCAAGGTTCTCTCATGTCTGTAAATATCTGCAACACATCCACACCCATATATTTACAGAATTCTTAGCAATTTTCAATGTATCAATCACCATCTAGGCATGCCTTGAATTATTGTTGTGTACATTAAAATTGGCTTCATAATAATTAAATTCTATAAGGTGGAATAGTAATTCTTACTAAGCTAGTTGTATAAGTAGAGGGAATTATATCGACGCCGTTGTTCGATCAAGTTTTAGTTGTACAACTTGTTCCCATCAATTTTTAATTGTTAAAAGCCTACAATTTTTCAATTGTTAAAATTATCCATTCTCATTAGGAGATAAATCCAATTCAAGTAGGATTCAATCAGTCCAATCCCCAGCTTGTTTGTAAAAGAACTTCATGAAGAAGTCATTTTGAGTCAATTTCTTTAAAAACTCTTCTAATCAGATAAAACACATTTGAAATATGATCCAAGCAGTCCAAAAACACCTTTTTAGAATCAACTTTTGACTTTATGGACCGTTTCCATCACAACGGGAATCTACCAACCCCTCGTGATTATTTTCGCAAGACGATCTATCCATGTTAATTGAAATCAATATCCAGTAAATGTCAACAGTGAAATCGAACGAGTTTGTGACTTTTCCAGAAATGCTTGTTTGTACTATATTCATGGGGTTTTGTTAAGAAAATCGAAGACAAGGGCAACATCAATGCTGCAATATGGACTCTCACATTTATTGAATTTAAAAAAATGTTCCATCTTAAAAGGAAACAATAGCTGTTTTGTCAGACATTGTTTCTTACATTTTGAAACCCTAATTGCAGCAGGCAAGTGGTGATTATTAAACATTAATTGTTTGCTGGCATTTCCAGTCAAGAAATCTTATGAATCTGTAATGGTCAAAACCAACAGGACAAAATATAATAGAGTTGCACGTGTGCTTAGCTTGTCAACCACTGGAATATTGAAGGAAACAGCAGGGCAATTAAGATCCAAAATATGGAAATCCATTTGCATAGTATAATAAGTTACTTATTTTCAACTTTAAACAATAAAAAAATTATTCTTCAAAAGTTTACTTGTTAATTTATAAAAAGGCTTTCTTGAGCATAGCTAAACATTAAAAAAAAACTCATTTACCAAGCTTCTTAACAAGAAAACTGTGTAACTTGAATAGAACCCATAGCATAACATGAACTTCACTCAATCTAGAACATTAAAATCCTCAAAACATGTAAATTAAGTAATAAAGAACCCCATTGTAATGTAACACACTAACACACTCCGTCAAAGCCTCGGGTAAATCTAGAGGCCCATCATGCTGGAAAAGGCATTTCATGCTCAGATCAAGAGCTTCTCGATGGCATCCTGCATTTCACACCATAAATTATGTACATGAATGCACGTGTCAACTGAGATTTTCATGCTTAGTAAAAGAAAATAAGGCAGATAACAAAATTTACCTTCAATTGTAGTATCTGAGTTCTCAACTGGCTTCCTTCATTGCTTGTCACGGAGCAGGCAATGACTGGTCTTGTAACTCCACATGCTCGACCAAGAGCTTGTTTTGATGGAACAAAAACATAGGGCACGTTCTGCAATTATATGCAAAAAAAAGTGAGCTGATTTATGAGTTATTAAAAAACTACATTCAACTTGATCAACGCAATATTAAATCTGAGTAATAATCAGAAGTCTCTTTCTGAGTTCAAGAATATGCCACAAAATATTACATACATTGGGAAACAGCACATAAAGCACTAATTAATAAAAGAGGCAAAATATGAACCATCAAACAAACACAAATCCACCTGCAATTCATGTCAGCAGGTGCAAATGGGTGATCAAATAACACACTACCAAAATTAGCAAGTCTAAATAAGTGACCCAACCAACTCATGTATCTTTTAGCTTTAAAAACCAAATAAATACCATCAAACCTAGAAAAGAGGGGAAAAACTGAATACAACAAGTCCCATAACACCCCACCCAAAGGACAAATAAAAATTCTCAAAATTTGTCAAGAGAAAACCATATCATCACCACCAGCCTGAATGCCAAATTGAGTACCCACTGTCCCGAGCCACTGCACCAGACACACCTCCAGTCCTTCTACTGACTGCTGCAGAATATCACAACACCTCCCTGAGATCCCTCTAACCAAACCCCCCCCCCCCCCTAAAAAAAAAAACCAATAGTTTAAATCTCTAATGGCCTTCCCTCCTAGCTTCTCTAACACCTTCACACAGGAAGTTGCTTTCCTTCCTCCTTTGTAACAATACCCGTCAACAAAATACCATTCTTCTTAATTCCCCATTTTACTGCCTGATTTCTATGAGGTTAGATGAATCTGAAAAGGAGGAGAAAGCAAGGCCACTGCCAATTTTAAATTCTTAGTTAATCAATTTTCCATAAAAATTGACAGCGCAAGTTAGAATTCTTGGTCAAAAAATCCACTTTCCCTTATCTGTGTCAATTATGTCTTCCCAGCTCTGTACAAACTTTATCAATCAATACAAATACATATATGCCCAAAAAAAATAAAAAAAATAAAAAACGTAAGTTGATATGCTTCAAATTGTATAAATCATGGGACAAATGAAATTATCAATTTCAGCAAGATCAAAAAGAGAGAAAGAGTCACTACGGACCCATTTTTGCATAAAAAGCCAAAGAGACCAAGGAAAAAAAAATTGACCCATAGTTTGTATGGTTAAAAGAGCTTTTAGAGGATGTTGACCCACGTGGATGGTAATTTGGCCCGAAAAACCTTAGCCCCGACCCAAACAAGGTGAGACTTCCCTGCCCCAATTGGGTGGGGTTTTGTTGCACAGCGGTGGGGCAGTGAAACTTAGCCCAACTTGTTATTTATAAAAAAAAAAAAATCAAATTCAAGTAAAATCACCTTACCCAACTTTTCTATACCCAAACTCGAACCAATTACTCAAGTACAATTCCCAGATACCCTAAAATTTGTACAAAAAAATATATTAACAGGGACTGATCAAGGCTGGTATTACCCACCCCGCCTTAAGCACTGATCGGGGCGGGACGGTCAGTAAAATTCCCGACGGGGAGGGGACAGATGGCCTCATAGATGGCCTCATCTCTTCCCGTTGCCATCATTACTGGCCCAAGGTGTCTTCTTCTTGAAACTCTTCTACAAGAAATAGAAGCTATCCCAAACAAAACCTTATAGTCATGTCAAATTCAGAAAAAGGAACATGTAAAATAGTGGAGACGTGCAGTAGTTCACTTTTGATCAAATTTATTTTAGAACTCTTGGGTCCTCAACTTCTGATTTTAATTTAGTTTCTACATGATTTTAATATGTTGGCCACTGAAATTATATTAGTTCTTGTTACTCTGGATTATTAACTCAAATTTTGATTCCAAAAATCGCATATACTACACAATCACTTCTTGCTCCATCTTAGCACCTTATACACAGAAATGAACACATTAAGTGATCTTTCCTCCTAATTAAGAACCAAAAATTGCAGTTTTAATGCTTAGTATGCTGATATCTATCAATTAAATTCTTCATATTATATTAATAACATAACTATAAGCAACTCAATATATTGCATATATATTGGAAACCAACCACTTCTAAATAGAAAAAACACCTTATCTTCGGCGAGAAGTGGGAGGTGAAGAAGAATTTCAAGTGGCTCGGTGTCTGCAGCCATGACAACGAATTCTGAAATTCCTCTATTCAGTGTCTTAGTTGCTGCAACAATCATTTCATTCAATGAAAATCCCCAAATTTCAATTTGATCTTGAACAAGCTTATTAAACAGAAAAATAAGAAAAAGGGCTAAAAAATGGATGACTAACAATATTAAAAGGAAGTAATTTAACCTTCATTAGCTCCCTTTTTGAGTTGTTTGTAGTTGGCAGCCTGTTGAACCAGGTCCATAATAGTGATGGTCAGCTGGGCATCTGCCAGTGGATATGCTTTTGGGTTGACAGCTTCTCCAGTCTACATATACATCAAATAAAATCATGTTATTGTCAACAATTACAGAAAAGAATAGTATAGAGAGAGACTCTAGAGAATCAAAAGCTCAATTGAGAAGAGAGGAAGAGTAAGTTACCATGGCGGCAGACGGTGAGGAGCAGAGGCGGAGGCGTTAAGGTGAGGGTTTGAAAAGGGAAAAGAAGTTACGAGGCAAAGATAGGGTTTTAGGTAAGATTTGGTGGGGTCCGGTAACGGTTTTCTAAACCCGAAATTGGCGAACCGGGATTTTTTTGGAAATGAGCCTGCTCCAGCTCGGTTCTATGGAACGAGCCAGGGTACGAACTGGCTCGTGTGGATATCGTAATTTATTAAAATCTTATTGTCGGTGTTTAGTGGGGATTAAAATTAAATTTTTAGTAAAATTTTGATATAAGTTTTTTAAATGTGTGGTTGAAAGGTTGTTGGACGCATGAAAGATATGATTAATATTGATTGTTTAACTTTGATTTAGATTAAAATCTGATTTTAATCCGAAGCAAACAAGACCTAGAGCCTGTTTGGTAGAGATTAAAATCGGATTAAAATTGTAAAACTAGTCGTTATTGTTGATTTTTATTAGACGGGTGAAATCCAATAACGATCATATTTTCAATTTTAATTGTTACCAAACGGGCCCTAAACTACTTTCTCATTAAAAGCAAGAGTAAAAATGCAAGTAATACAACGTGATCAATGTTAAATGAACTTTGAATTATGACACTACAGTTTGAAAATAAAAATGAAAGGAGATTCAAGCCACAGTATTAGTCAAATTTTATTATTAACAATTCTAGTTCAATGTTTTTTTTACAATCTATTCCAAAATGGATCATTTTTTGGAAC
Source organism: Fraxinus baroniana (assembly GCA_903798355.1). NCBI lineage: Eukaryota > Viridiplantae > Streptophyta > Magnoliopsida > Lamiales > Oleaceae > Fraxinus > Fraxinus baroniana. The sequence goes on from CAIGRO010018330.1 coordinate 7,130, forward strand.
CAAATTCAAATCTCAGGGACGAAAACAGAGTTATTTTGAAACATAGGGCTAAAAATATAATTAAAACCCAAATCCTTTTATCACAGGCTAGATATCCGAGACCCAAGTAAATCTCTAGCCCAATATTTTCCACAAAAAAAATCAAGCCCAGTTCCGACGACCCATTTCTAAAGAAAATCCAAGCCAAAATATTCACAATAAGAAAAGAATATTCTTACCACTAGAGATTTATTATCACTTAATTTAAAGACTTCACTTATATGTTTTATTTATTTCATCACCAAACTTTTAGTTTTGATTCGATAAGACTAATATATTTGTCATTTATATAAAAAAATAACGAAATTTTGACTTGTTCAATAGAATTCAAGACGTGGCAATGAATTGCTGATAGTGGTAAATATAGGATTTACGTCAATAGTGTGTCTAAACTTAAATTGGATGTCGTGACATTGTAAAATTATTTTTTATTACCATAGCTGGGTAGCTCGAAAGGACATCTCCAATTAGACTTGCTAGGTAACTAGATCATTTGGAGATAAAGTAAGCGAACAGAATTTAAAAATTGGACGTTATTATTTGTACATGGGCGTTTACACGACTGTGTACATGGGCCCACTGCCCCCCTCACAATAGGAGGGACATATTATTTTATTTGGGTGTGGGACCCTCCCCTCATATGAGGGGAGTGTAAATAGGCAAGTAATCGGACGGATACGAATGGATTAATCTTTAAAAATTAGCATGGTTCACAATGAGGTGATTGTAGTGGTGCTGAAAGGGGCAAAGTCCAGCCAACCAAAAGCTGATTGTAGTGATGTTGGAGTTAGATGTGTAAGAAGTTTCCTTGAATTATTGATCAAAAAGACCCGCCAATTGCCTTCCAATTAGGTGGACTAAGCAATTTATAAAGTAAATAACTATTCTTTAGGCTATATCGTTTATTGTGGTAATTAAAATGGAGCATACACAAGTATTACTACGGTAGTGGTCGATCAATTCAAAAACGGGAAGTGGCGTTATTCTGATTCATCTCCATTTTCATGAAGACTTCCTTGATTGGATGGTTGAAAATTTTTCCACTAATTTTTTAACCACGAAAGGGAAGATGAAAACAAAAAAGTAAAAAGAAATAAAGGCATTTTGTTCTTGTTGACGTGGGAATCCTCAGCCGCTACTCGTGAGTGCGTACTGGGTAAATATTGCTCCACGTGTAGTTGCCCACAAACCACACAAAAGAGATAAACCGCACTAGGCAAGCTCAATGTGACGGGCTCGATCGAGGAAATATTGGCAAGGGATTCGAACTTGTGACTTTCGACCTCCGCGCTCACCTGCTCCACCAACTCGACCACTCCCAAATGGGTGAAATAAAGGCATTTTTGCTTGATAGAGAGAGACATCTTGCTGCACTCAATTTATGGGTTGCGTAACGGTAACTTCACTTCTGGATTATATGCCAATATTGCATGCATTATTGTTTATTATGTTAAAAAGTTTGTTTTCCCAACTAAAGCATAATAGTCACTTAACTTTGCTTCAACTTCACTATCCCACTGTTTTGTGCTGTTGAATGTGAATGCCTGATGATTGAACCAGACATGATATCAGTTGGTACTAGAAAGTTTTTGAAAAAAAAAATTAATTTAGCTGAATGTACGAAGAATAAAATGAAATTTGATAGCGTCGAACTTCTTTTTATCAAAGATACTGTTGTGATAAATGAAGTATGTTTTGATTAATGTTGTTTAGTATCATTTGTATCTGAAAATACGTGAAATTAAACTTATAAGTATAATTTAAATAAAATGTCACACAGACTGATATTTTAGTAATCGCGATACTGCATAATATTACTCATGTAATTGTCACTATTTTTTGTAAGTAATTTTTACTGCTACTAATTGTGATTGTGTTTGGTGGGGATTAAAAATAGATTGTGATAGAATTTTTAGAAACGCGTGGTTGAAAAGTTGTGAATTCATGAAAGATGTGATTAATATTAATTATTTAATTTAAATTAAAATTAAAATTAGATTTTAATATGTACCAAACAAGCCCTATATATTTTGATGGAAAAAGAAAAAAAAAGTGTACGTTTTGAATTCGTTTGAAACATAAGACCCCACGGCTTTGGATTCAGTGAATGACTGACTGTGCGAGTCAAGAACGTAACGGCATTATGGGGACATCCTCATCCTCATCATCCCAATGGCACAGTTCATTAACTTCCTCTCCTTTTTACGCAAAACCTTTTAATATTCACTCTTTCCTATTTTAAAAATAATTACCTCACTTGGCAACTGTTCTATACTGGTCATATTTTTCAATGGATTTTAAGTTTTTATTAAGATTTAGAAGATATAATTCAGATTTTATTAAAATCTAGGTGTTTCCAATAATATGTAAATTTCTAAATGTTCCATAATCAAAAGGATTTGAATAGATTTTAAGGGATTTAAGCCTAAAAATATACTTACCAAACTGTGTAAATTCTAACCTGATTTCAATAGATTTGAGCCCATAAATATAAAGTAAATATGTTATGATTTGCCTAAGTATTTTTAACTAAACAAAATTAAAATAAAGATTCTATAAGTTTTAGGGAGAATTGCAGCCACGGTACCAACATTTCACTTAGTAGTAGACTTAGTCCAAACCTTTCAAAAATTAGCACTTGGAGTCCAAATAGATGGATATGACCGTTAGTTAACCCAAAAAATAATTTTGACCAATACAAAGGGAAAAATTGTAACTTCACAACTTTAATATAAAATACAATTATAATAATTAAATAAAAAGGAAGAAAAGAAAAATAAGGGTGGTCTCCTTCTTTCCCATCTTCACTGAAAATCATCCATCGCCACCGAACGTTGGCATCACCGTCGACGCCTATATAGAGCGAGAAATAGAAGAAGTATAGGTTGAATATAGTTCCATGGGAAGCCTTTTAGGTGGTGGTTTCGATGCCAATGTTAAGGGTTGGTGGTGGCAACGGCGTTGGCAACCAGCCACTGTCGCTAGGTAGGGTGGTTTTGAAATAAGGAGATTAAATGGGGTTGGGGAAGAAGGAGATAGGGGTGGGTGGTTGGGGTTTTGTTTAGTTTTCTTTTTTTATTATTATTATTTAATCATTATAATTGCGTTTTTTGTCCGAAAATACAAATTTACTATATTACTCTTTTAAAAATTAATCAAAATAATTGAAGTTTACTATTTGAGTCATCTAACGGTTAAATAGATATTTTTCATCTATTTGGACTTCAAGTACTAATTTTTGAAATGTTCGGTGTCGTGATTAATAGAAATGAATTTTTTTAATCAAGTCTGTTATTAAGTGAAAGATTTTATTCCGTAACTGCAATTCTCCCTAAGTTTTATGGTGTATATATAATCCTAAATTTTGTTCCACACCCATGTCGATTTAAGTGCCACCATCACCGACAGACTCCACCGAGTTCTCTATTTTGTACACTACAACCCTCTGTGAAAAATGACTCCTTTGAATCTTCTTCTTTTCTTCTTCGGTTTTCAAGCAACACGTGCCGCCCTCCCGGGGACGTGGGAGCTTCTGGTCCCCGATGCCGGAATAGCCTCCATGCACACGGCGGTAACCCATTTTAACACCGTCGTCCTTCTCGACCGGACCCACATCGGTCCATCAAGAAAACTCCTGCCTGAACACCACTGCCGGCCCAGTCAAGGCGATCCTTTGTTGAGGCACGGAAGAGACTGTACTGCCCATTCAGTCCTCCTCGATTTACAAACCAACACCCTTCGCCCACTCACTATCCTCACCGACACCTGGTGCTCCTCCGGTCAGTTTCTCCCGGACGGCACCCTCCTCCACACCGGCGGCGACCTTGAAGGCTGGAAAAAATTCCGAAAATTCACTCCCTGCGATGCTAATTCACTCTGTGACTGGGAAGAACTTCAAGATATTGAACTTTCCCAAGGGAGATGGTATGCTACTAATCAAATATTACCAGATGGTTCAATTATTATTATTGGTGGAAAGGCTTCTAATAGTGTAGAATTTTTTCCACCAAGGAAAAGCGGTGCCATAAAGTTTTCTTTTCTGGGTGAAGTTGAGGACAATCAAATGGATAATCTTTATCCATACGTCCACTTACTCCCCACTGGCCAACTCTTCATTTTTGCCAACAATAAAGCTGTATTATACGATTACAATACAAATACTGTAGCAAAAAATTATCCCATACTTGATGGTGGTCCAAGAAATTACCCCTCTGCAGGGTCGTCGGTGATGTTGCCGTTAACCGGCGATTATTCATCGGCTACAGTTGTAATTTGTGGAGGAGCTCAATATGGGGCGTACTTGGAGAGGACAACTGATACTCCAGCACATGGAAGTTGTGGTCGAATCGAGGCGACCCGGCTGGACCCGGTTTGGGAAATGGAGGACATGCCATTTGGGAGAATTATGGGTGACATGGTGATGTTGCCCACGGGGGATGTGCTGATTATTAATGGAGCACAGGCGGGGACTCAAGGTTTTGAAATGGCTTCTCAGCCGTGTTTATTTCCGGTTCTGTATAGACCTAGTGAACCGGTGGGGCTGCGGTTCATGACTTTGACTCCCGGTTCGGTTCCAAGAATGTATCATTCGACGGCAAATTTGTTGCCGGACGGGAGGGTTTTACTCGCCGGAAGTAACCCACATTATTTCTACAAGTTCAACGCTGAGTTTCCTACTGAATTGAGGATCGAAGCATTCTCCCCGGAGTATTTGTCGCCGGACAAAGCTAATATACGGCCGGTTCTAGTGGACCTACCAGAGAAAGTGGGTTATGGAGAAGTGTTCACGGCGGCTGTCACAGTGGAGCTTCCGGTGGTGGGGGTGATTGAGGTGAATTTCGCCAGTGCACCGTTCTCAACCCACTCGTTTTCTCAAGGACAGAGGCTGGTGAAACTAACGGTGACAAGCCCGGTTCCTGATGGTGCGGTTCCTGATGGTGCCGGTAATTACAAGATAACATGCACGTCGCCGCCTGGTGGAACGGTGGCGCCTCCGGGTTACTATATGGTTTTTGCTGTTAATCAAGGGGTCCCAAGTATTGCGCGGTGGATCAAGTTAGGGTCTTAAACCCTTTTCCCCTGCCTTATTTATCCTTGGTTTTTTATATTTTATATATTTTCGGTTTTAGGTATTATAATTTGGTTAATTGTTAAGATTATATTCATATAAGAAATTCTGAAAGTAACTGTGAATATAAAAACACAGCATTGCTTATGGAAGAAATGGAAGTTTTTCTGTCTTGTTATGAATAACTAAGATATTTTAATTAAGTTCTTGTTGATGTTTAAAATTGTCTCGACCCTATCTTTGAAATCAAATTGATAAGGTTTATTAATTGAAAAGAATATTAGAGAAAATGGGGTTTTTGGAATAGTGATTTGGTACCAATTGAGAAAACTCAAGTCTCCCATATGAGTTGGGAGGTCTTGGGTTCGAATCCTTGGGAACGCGTCCAGAGAGCCGGGAGGGAGAAATATCATTTCCACAGCGGACAGTACGTACGTTAATGATTTCGGCGAAAGATCCTCATTAAAGAAGAATATGCAGTAGAAAATAAGAAAAAATATATATTTTTTGAAAATAAGGAAAATCAAATAAAGGCTAAAACATGGGGAAATTTTTTCAATTTGATTGCATTATTGTTTTATTTCAAAAAGGTTTCTCAAAACTGATGTCGGCAACTTCAACTGTTAACGGCTAGTGTAGGTTTCCCTTTCGTTATCATCTCACTAAAACCTATTGATGTGTCCATCATGTAATGGTAATCCCTGTTTCATTTGGTTAAAAATTAATATTTTAATAAATTTTGATAAAAATTAATAAAATACGTTTTTAAAAAGTGAATAAAAATTGAGAATCTCATAAAATGTACACTTGAAAATGAATTTGTGAAAAAATTGGAACCAAACAAGAGTTTAGCATACACAAACGGATATCATAAAAATGGATAAGAAAAATACTTGTTTTGTTCAAGTTATTCAATGTAGCTTAAAATATTGAAAGAATTATAGTGAAAGTTCGTAACCTATTGGTGTTGTGTCAGGTTAGTGTAGATTAGTTTTCAATGTTTCAAGATTTAACACATTGAACTAACTTACAATTTCCATTTACTCGACCGAGTTATATTAAACCTTGGTGCGAGCAAATGGTAGAGCAGAAGGAGAGATTATGGACTGTCGAAAGAGGAAACATATTCAGAGGGCGTTTGGTGTATATTAAAATCAGATTTTTAGAAAGATTGTGATAGAAATTTATGAAATGTGTGGTTGAAAAGATGTGAGATCTATAAAAGATGTGGTTGATATTGATTGTTTGATTTTTTTACTTAGATTAAAATCAGATTTTAATATGACCCATACAAGCCCTCAACAAGATACAAGATTGGTATTGATGATCCTCCAATTGCGTTTATGATGATAGTAGAAGAGCTTTTTCTTTGTTCACATCAAATCTTTCTAGGTTCGATTAACTCCTTAAAATTACAAGAGCAAGAAGTGATGGGAGTTGGTGGTAGGGGATAGTTACATGAATATTGTTCCATGTACAAAAACATTAATCACATGGGTTGTACAAGCCCCTCACAAAGGGGGCTCCCATTACATAGTTCCTTTGGTATCTTCCTTATCTCTTTCATTTTTTGGTATTTTGCTTCTTCTCTCTTTTCCATTGTGCCTTTTAAAAGGTGAAAAATGTTATTTCTACGTGGCATCATTAATAAAAACTGTCAATTAATCACCAATATGCTATCCACTCAATATATAAAAATTTATGTCCTTGTTTGATTCCTATTATTTTCAAAATTAAGTCATTATTTGATTATTATTATTTTCAAAATACATTTTTCCCACTTTTATTTTTAATCACTCATTCTTCAATAAAATAATATTACACAAAAACTCAAAAAAATTTCTTATTTTTTAACCATACATTCTTCGACAATCTACTTTTCTAAAATGTATTCTTCAAGAAAAATGGGGCTCAAACATGCTCTAAATGTCAAGAAACGAAGGTTAAAAAAAAAACATATTTAGAGTGTTTTTGGTGCACATTAATGAGAAAATGCATTCTTTTGATACGCAGGTATACCATTGACTAAGGCCTTCATGTATAATGGCCTCTGGTGTTTAGTTAGAGTGTGTTTGGTGCACATTAAAATGAAAGAATGCATTTTTTTGAAGTGATGTGATGAGAAATATGTGGTTGAAAAAAAGGAAAAGTTATTGATGTGATGGAAAATATTATTTTATTGAAGAATGTGTGGTTGAAAATGAGTAAAAGAATGAGAATGAAAAAAATAATGTGGGACAAACAGAGGCTTAATCATATTTTCTCGTTGAAATCTTGGACTACACTTATGTCTGTAATATTTTTTGATATTTAATACATCTCAATTGTGTGTCGACCGTTTTATGTGCCCGTTTGACATGACTTGTGTTTCTGCTTTTGTTTCCTGTAAGAGTGCTTTTAGAGGACGATACCTTAATTTTAATTTGAAAATTAATTTCTAAAATCACTTTCTATTTCGAAAGTGCTTTAAGAGAAAATCACATTAGACTAGTTTTCTTTAAAAGATTTTCTAACTACTAAAAGCACTTTCATAAAATTAATCAAACGTATGAATGTTTTGCGTGCTAAAAAACAAACGTAGAGACGTTTTGTACTAATAAGCCTATAGATCATGACTTGTCTTTCAAGCTCCTTCATTTGAACAAATGTAAAGGAATTTCCCTTATTTTCAATCAATTCATTCCCACTTGGACTCACACAATAAAACAAAATCAACTTTTGATTTACATAGAAAGAAAAAAGAATGAATGATTTAATTACCTGAGGATTTGAAGGTGGTGAGTGTGGCGATGTTATCGGGTAAGTGTGAGGGGTAGGGGTGGAGATGGGAGTGGGTGAGAGAAGGAGAAGGAGAAGGAGATGGAGAGGGGGGAAGAAGAAGAAGAAGACGACGACTTTTCTTTTATTATTTGAAGGACATAAAATTACTATTATTAGTTCTTGGTAAGGTTGGGGGAGGGGGAGGGGGAGGGGGGCGGGTTGAAGGAAAAGACTTCTCTTCTCTTCTCTTTTTTGATTTTTTAATTTAATTTATTTGGAATTTATTTGTACTTCTTTAAAAAGAAAGGGAGTATGATTGCAATTTTTTTTATTAATTAAATAGGAATATATATATGTCATTTTCAATTGAGAAATTGGATAAAATTGATGAAAATGACGTTTTCCACAATGAAATGTTGAAATAGAGGTGAGAGTGCAAAAATTTGAAATGTGAGGACGTTTTGCAAACTCAGAACGAAATGTATGGACATTTTGTGCTAATAATCCAATTATTTGATTATTTGGATAAATAGTTGAAGGTTCCACGTGCTTCTATGGTATGGACCTCAATTTTTTAATTGGAATATAAATAGAGACCTCTCAATGATCTTACTGCATTATCCACATTATTCTCAGCGATCTCAATGCATTGTCCACATTATTCTTCTACATGATTGCACAAATTCGGCAGCAACAATCAATTAATCCACTATCATTATGTACTACTGATAATTTATCAATAGTGGCCCTCCAATTAAATTCATCTCAACTCAACCACCTTTCCTGCATTTTTTTTTATTTTTTTTTGGCTAAGTTTATATATTTTAATTTTGTTCAATCAAATAACTACAATTTAATTTGATTTCAACGGGGATAGCTACACTTTGATTTAATTTTAACAAAGATAACTTTATCCAATTCCACCGACGAAAAAATGGTGAAATGATAGCCAATAAATTATGATCACCGCATGTCATCATCAGTTGCTGATGTGAAATAAGTGTGACTTTTAGTTAAATGAATTGTGATTATCATTTTTTTTACTTCACGTCCTCGATTCCATTTAATTCAAGCTACGAAAATGGACGAAGTTATCCAATTAAAATAAAATAAAAGTGCAGTTATTTGATTAAACAAGATTGAAGTATAATTACTCGATGGACAATGAATAAAAGAATAGTTGCCGCGAATGGAATTTACCTTTTTCTATATTTATATGTAAATACGTGTCTCTTTGGTCATGAGTAGTTGAAAGATGAAGTACAGATATTAAATAACTGAAAAGGACTTGATTTATTATTATCATGGTCCACTTGTAATGTTAATTTATATAGTTCGATATTTATAAATTATAATGTATGGTAACTTTATCCGGAGATGTATAACTGTATATATTTATAAATTATAATGTATATGGTAACTTTATCAAATGTATATAACTATATATATTTATGAATTATAATGTATATGGTAACTTTATCCGGAGATATATTTAATAAAGAAAAAACAAAGTGGAAGACAAAAACACATGTTGGTGCTACTCAATTATCAGCCCGTCGAAGTAGGGGGCCCCAGAGTTGAAGGGGTGGGGGCCCACGAAGGTTGTTGTCCCGAATTTTTTTTTTAAAAAACATATTTGTTAAAATGAGGGAGTTGGTACTTTGTGATGGAGAAATGAAACAAATGAATATAAATTCATGTACATTGGCTGAAGACTNGAAATGAAACAAATGAATATAAATTCATGTACATTGGCTGAAGACTTAAAAGATGGTAATGTCTTCATATAGATATGCCGTTGTGAAAAGGGGAAGAGAAGACTATCGATCGCTGCAGCCCGCAGGGAAAAAAGGGAAGAGACGACACCGCAACCCAAGTTCTGAAGAGTAAAGACGGAGGAGAACCGGAGAAAAATCGAGAAATTTTAGGAATTTAGAAGAACTGAAGAGTGAAGATGACAGTGTTTAAGAATTTTACTCAATGTGAGGATAAAATGGTAAATACAAAAAAAAAAAAAATTGTCAAAAAATTTGGTTGGGGGGGGGGGGGGGGGGCGGACCCCTCCCCTC
>CAIGRO010018348.1:0-10334 GCA_903798355.1 Fraxinus baroniana
AGACCGCCTTCATCAGTAGGAAGGCAAATCTCCTTCCAGTTCCACCAGTGAACACGTTGAGCCTGTTCTATAGAGTTCCACAAGAAACGCGCAAAGATACTCTCGAGTTTCTTAAGGATAGCCTTACGGGGATGCATGATTTGAAGATGTAATGGCATGGAGGAAAGTACAGACCTTATCAAAGTAATACGACCCCCATATGATAAAAGGCGTGAATGCCCAACCAAAGATCCTGTTCCTAACCTTCTGAATCAGGTCATCATAAATGAAGCTCTTTTTCTTTCCTTTAAATAAGGGGACTCCCAGATAAGTAAAAGGTTGTTCCTAGTGTCAAAAACTAGTTAAAATCTCTAATTGTCTGATCTGACTAATAGATGCCCGTCTGGGTAGTATAATACCGCTCTTGTTCCTATTCACCAACTATCCAGAAACCCTCTCATAATGCTCTAGACAACCATGAATCCTCCTGATCGATAGTTTCTGACCGTTGGCGAATATGATCTATCATCAGCAAAATAAAGGTGTAAAATAAGAGTACTACCTCCATGATGATAACACATACTGGGATACTCCTGAAACCTCTGAGTGATTAGACGAGAGAAGTAATTAGCAGCTATAATGAACAAGGATGGCAGATAGGATCACCCTGTTTGAGCCTTCGTGAGGAGGGAAAAAACCCACAAGGGAGACCATCAAGGAGTATAGAAAAACGACACTTTGAGATGCACCGCCTAATCCTATCGATCTAAATTTGATCAAATTCAAAGGCCTCAAAAATAGAATAAATGAAGTCCCAGTCCATGTGATCATATGCTTTAGCCATATCTAGCTTCATCACAGTGTTTCTCCATCACACTCTATTATCCAAAGTATGAAGGAGCTCTTGAACCAATAGAACATTGTCCCCAATAAGGCAACCAGGAATGAACCCACTATGTTGAGGACGGATAATGCGTGGTAACATGGTACTCAATCTAGTGTTCAAAAGCTTAGCAATAAGCTTATTGAACATAGTACATAAACTGATGGGTCTGAAGTCAGTCCATCTACGAGTGCCGTCCCTCTTAGGGAGCAAAACAATAGAAGTAGCCGCAAAGCCCCGTGGGAGATGGCCGCCTTCAAAGAAGTCTAAGACTGTCCCATAAACATCATCCTGAATAATGTCCCAGCAGTGTTGGAAGAAAAGTGCTGAGAAACCATCTGGTCCAGCAGCACTATCAGCATCAATACTAAACATCGCCTCCCGAACCTCATGAATCAAAGGGATATGATTTAGTTCCATATTATCATCCTCAGTCAGAAGCCCGAGGATGATATCATGACGAATGGGGTCCAAAGGCTGAGTAGGAGCAGATAGGAGATCCTGAAAGAATGCAATAGTTGAATTCTGAATGTTAGTAGGAGTAGCTAAAACTTTCCCTACCTGCGTCCTGATGGACTTAATACGCGATTTGATCCGACGACCCTGAACCATTGCATGAAAATACCGAGTATTGTGGTCTCCTTCACAAGCCCAACGTGATTCGGCCTTTTGCTTCCATAAACCCACCTCAATAGATAAGGCCCGATTCAAAACTGCATGTGCGTGATGTAATAGGTTACGCTGCTCCGATGTAGGGTCTCTATCATAAACTATCTCAACCTCATCCATCCATCCTATCCTCAGCATCTCGCACCCTTTGGAAAACATCTCCAAACACATGTCGATTCCACCAACGTAGACCCTGTTTCAGTCTAAAGAGCTTTTCCCAGAGAGCAGTCATCCCCGTAAGATGGGTAGGGAACGACCACTTCTGAGCGACAAAGGAAGAGAAATCATGATGGTTGGTCCAAACGTTGAGAAATCTGAAAGGTCTAAGCCCCAAATCATCATCAGAAACCCACTGAAGTAACAAAGGCGAATGATCAGATGCAGTTTAATTCAGGTACCTCATAGTAAGCTGTCGACAAAATGCTGCTGCAGTAAAATTAATGAGGACCCTATCCAATCTCTTTCTGACTCGACCGTTGGTCCAAGTATACCGATTCCCAAGGAAGCCAGCATTCTCCAAACCACAATCTAACATCATATCAGAAAAAGCAGTAGTGCATCGATCGGGAGTATTATGACCTGTTTGCTTACCATCATGCATAATAACATTAAAGTCCCCCCAACTAACCAAGGGTCGTCCATGTCGAGGGAAATGTGGTGAAGACCCTCCCATAAATCCCTCCTGATAGTTGCGTCACATGAAGCATATACATGAGTCATAAAGATGTGATGCATTAGTCTGGGATCCTCAACTCTAACGTGAAGGAATTGGGTGTGATCAGCAATAACAGTGATAGTAGTCCCCGCGTTCCAAAAAACCTAAATTTTGTGCGACACATTCTGAACTCCCATGTCAAAGCGTAGATATCGTCTAGTATAATCAAATCTGTGTTGAAAAATAAAAGGTTCCAGTATAACCAAGAGATAAACCTGATGAAGTTGTATGAGTTTCTTCAGGCGCCGATGAGTAGCTACACCAGCTATGCCTCTTGCATTCCAAATGATGGTATTCATCTAGATTTGTGTGAAGAGGTATCCTGCGACCGACTCTGGTCGTCATCTTAGGAAGTGAAGTGTTAGTGCTTTTTGAATTTCTTTTACGACCAACTGGGACAAAACCATCCTCCTCTGTCCTACCAGCCATACTTGCCAAGTCATCAACTGAAGATCGACGATATGAACCCTATTGATAAACTTCAATATGAGATAAAGCATCAGATCGGAGTGATTTGTAGATACAGAAGCCTCCATATTCTGTTGACAAGGAATAGATGTAGTGGGAACTTTCAATAGAATCGAACCCTATGGCCTCTGTGGTAGATCTACCAATAGATGATCAAGATATGTAGGGCTACTAATCAAAGGAACACTGTTGATCGGGACATGAGATTGATCTACTGGATGAACTTCGGATGTAACAGCAGGAGAAGTACGGTTGCCCACTCTAATGGGAGCAACAGTAAGAGGGACTCCACTGGGAGAAAATGAAGTCTGCACATCAAGAAAAATAGCTGATGTAGCAACATTGGTACTCTGAGGAACAACAATCAGGAGAGTGCTGACGATGGGAAGAGCAGTGGAGCTAATAGGAGCCATGTGGGTAACAAGTGTCACAGACGGAGCCACTGGGGTCAATGGTAGGGAAAATATGATGGATGGTCTTAGACGTCTCTCCAGATGTATTGTCATGTCTCATCTGATCTCTCTTATGGTGATTCCATTGATTTACTTTTGTTCATTTGCTAGCAGATTCTACGAGGATGAGGGTAGGGCTACCTTATGCTTGTTTGATATATCGGTTAGTAACTGTCCTAGGAGTGAGCTTTCTCGAGAGGTTTCGAGGTGGGTTTCTGGGTTTCTTGATCGATTGGCCATACCACTATTTCTCAAAGTAGGTCTTATGCTTCTTCTGAGTCGGTTCAGCCAATTGACTTGACTGTACCAGCTGATCCTATAGATGACCTTATCTCTTTTGATCCTTCGAATTTCCCTACTACTTTTCTGTTCCACCTACTGATATTCCATCTATTTCTACTTTTGATCCTCCTTCCGCTAAGTCTGTTCCTCCACCTTTCGATATTCCATATATTCTCGACGATCTATCGGTTACCCTGATGGGACAAATGTTTGTGCTTATTGAGAAGCAGGCTCGGACGATGGCTGAGATCACTTAGCTGAGAACCACTGCAGATTGTCACACAACCGAGTTTGCTACACTTCGTAGGGCAGTTGGCTATTTACAATGGGGTTTGTACTGGATTAGGAGAAATTAGGATGATGATGCAGCTTCTAGTGATGGTACTTATGCTGATGATGCAGATGGAGCTAGTGATGCTGCGTAGTTACTAGGCTATACCCTGTCATTTTGTGACAAAAATGGGGAGTAGTATTTTTGTGATGATGGAGTAGATATTTTTTTGGATGTAAATGATATTTTTGATTTGACATGATGTATCTAATTTTTTTTACTCAAAAGGGATTAAATGATAATTTCAGTATTGCTAAATTAAGTTTTGATATTTTGTAGTATCAATCTTTCGTTTTGGTATGTTGGGTTGTATTGATATTAGGTCTTAATTTAGCTTATGGTATGAAACTAAAATGATGGGTTATGAGTTATAACTGCTTGGATTAACTGTTTGAAATGCTTTTACCCTTATTACTGTTTCACATACATTTTACACTGGGTATTTGAGTTATCTATTTCAGAAAATAGGTTTACAAAGAAAAAGAAAAAAACACTGTTCAACCAAGACAGTTAGTATTGGTTGTGTAAGTCATTGAGTCTATAATTTTTTTACTACTACCTTGACTTTAGATTATTAGTTTTGTCACAGAATGTCAAATGAAGATCTTGTTAGGTTTTTGATGTAATTGGCAAGTCTCTGAACAAAAGGGACTTAAATTAAAATGTTGTAAAAGTTAACGAATAAGTTGTAAATAGTAAAAATTGAGTTGTATTAGGTCTAGGGTTTGAGAATGGAAAAGAATGAAAAATGACGTTTCAATTTCGCTAGACTATCGCATGACTTGTCTCAAGCGGCAGAAATAGTAACATTGTCGCTAGCCTGTTGCCAGGGCTTCGCTCGAGCGACATACTTTCCTGAATTTTTTTTTTACCATGATTTCAAGGCTTTTTATCTGGCCCATTCAACCATAACCTTGTCATATAAATACCAGAAAACAATAAAATGTAAATTGATAGGTTGAAACATAGAGAGAACTTAAGAGCTTCATCTTTTCATCTTTAAATTCACTGAGAGACTTCAACCTTCATTGAGTTGAATATACTTGGTGGAGAAAACATCAGTTCCAGTTAATCAAAATACCAAGCTTACTGAGGAAAAAAAAAGTTCTTCAAAAATTCACATGAGATAAACGAATCCACAAAGCCAGGGTCTAAAAAAGCCAGGGTCTAAAAAATCCAGGAGGGCTTTAATAGTGCAGTCAAGGAGTTGGTGAGGAGCGCGCAATCTAGGAAGGCTGTAAGAAAATTATTCAGGGTTGTTATGAGGCACACAATCTAAGAGGTCTATATTAACTTCAGTTAGGAGGTTAGAAAGTCATGTCTTCATCTTGTCTGGAGGACTGTAAGTTTGATCGTTTATAGTGGATTTTGACTGGCAAAACGCCCAGAGTTTTTACCCAGTTGGGGTTCTCCGTTAACAATCCGCTTGTTATTTACTGTCTTTATATTCTGTGGTATTCAAACATAGGGGAATTGGACTGTATGCTTAACCACTTAGAGATAATTAATTAGTGATTTGTTGCTGGTTAATTACAATTTCTAATTCCTCATTTACACTTACTCACCTCCCCTCTAAGTGTAGTTTGGGTCGAACATCGTTATTTCAGTCTTATAGATTATAGACATTCATTACAAAAGGAATAGCATAGTTAAAATCTTATTAGAAAAAGTCTCTTGAAAAAATTATAATGAAGGAAAAATAGTACATTATTATTTTAAATGTCACAAAAGTTGTCTCATTAAAAATCTTATAAAAAAAAATTCAATGAGACAAAATCTTATTCAAGAAAAAAAAAAGCACAGTGTGTATATATTTCCCTCATGGTGCTATCACTTGAATTATATGATTTAGGTATATTAAATCTTTCAAGAATAACATTAATAGTCATACCAGATGAATTTGTTATAATCACATTTCATATTTTATGCCGATTATTTCTTCTATTAATATGCTTCGATGAATTTATTTCGATATCCTCGCCTTTTAGAATATATAGCAGTACATCATGTATAAAAGTATTGTCGACAACTTTTTCTTTTAGATTATCATTCTTTCTCTTAACAACACAACTTATTGAGATATCTCAATTTTTAAAATTTACGAACCACGAACCACTTCTAGAGTTTTTACATTTTATTATGTCAATATACTTTCCAAAAAAATATACACCTCCTAATTGGACCATCTTCTTTACATGTTCCATTTTCTTTTGGAGATTTTTTTCCCTTATAATCGAATGTAATCATGCTTCAGGTGTACCATAAATTTATTAAATATAATATTAACAAATTGTCTTTCCAATACGTCAATTCAAGTTGGAGCATTTAAATTTAGTGTGTGAAATATTTTTTTTTATATCTTTGATTAGTAAATGCATATAAGTGAAAAAAAAAATCTACTATGACATCCAATCATATTTTTACACATCTTCTTCTATCAACAAAATGTTAAAAATATCGGGCAACTAAGCTTAACAAGTCAAGTATTATCAAAAAAACTTTTCCACGTACTCAATTAAGTTCAAGATGGAGTAAAGTACATAAATGACCCACGTGTGTAAAGTGTCACTATCTTCTTGTGAAAATGACTCCAAACCTTAAATTTGTGAGAAAGGACATGCAAACATCATTATTAAATAAGTATGACCCCTACTAATGAAAGTCAAACCCGAATAAATTTCAGGACTTGAAAATGAGCTCAATTATATGATAATTGTTCGTCTCTCCCCTGAATTTGAGCATATAACATTTTTATCGTGTTTCTCGTGAATAACATCTTCTGTGTATACCCGTGCCCATTAAGCGACTAAAATGACCCATGTAATGAGCTTTTAGGCCGATTAACCTAAGTCAGATGACTACATGCACTAGGTATGAGAAACCTCGTAGGCTTAATTACTTAAGTTAGTATGCTTCGAACACAAATATATGATGTACCAATTAGGTATACATTTTTTTTAAAATGCAACAATGTAAACAGACTATCACGAGCTAAGGTCATCTAAATATAGGTCAATTCATGTTCAAGGTCACTCACTCATAAGATCATAATGTGTGTAGTGCAGATGATTGCATGATGACACATATACTTAATACTCAATATTAAACAAACAATGGAAATAACAGTGTAAAATAGATAAATGTTTACTTGGTCAAACATGACATGTTTAAAATCATAACGATGTGTCGTTTGCCAAAAAAAAAAAAATTTGCATTTTCCTTTTTTTTTTTAAAGTAACACTTAATCCAGACTTTCTTAGAAGTGGAAGTTAATTGCCGTTAACCGAGTCATCATCTCAGTTAAGTGGCTAACTTAATTGGAAAGAAAGTTAACATTGCTAGTGAAATCCTGATTCTTACTTCTAGTCACACAGTTACGACACATAGGTCTAGTGTGTCCCAATACACCACAGTGGTGGCAAGTGGGAATGAACCTAGGTTCAAACCTACTCGGAGGTTGTTGTCGAAAAATAGAATGATTGACCATACGCTGTTTGGTAGGTCTCGATCCTATGACATGCATATCTTTAGGTTTAGGATAAGTAATCTCACGAGCTTTGTTGGTGGCAGGAACGAACGTGATCTTGGATGTGCTAGCAGTAGCATCATGGTTATCAACATAACCCAGACCATGCCTATTTTCAACAGGCTTGTTCATCCCAAACAGAGTATCAAGCTCTGTGAGCCACTCATAAAATACTGGAGTTGAACATTAGATTTATCAAGATCATTAGTTAATGATTTAACTTTAATTTCCAAGTTTTCATTAACCAGTTTCAACTCATTCAGTTTGCTAGTCGAGTCCTGAAGGTCACTTAACAATTTTTCACGTTCAAGTTCAAGCTCGTTCACCTTTTTCAAGACGGCTTTATTGACCTTGTTAATTTTCAGACTCTACTAAAATAGTTCAAGATAAGATTCGTGAATATCGGTCTCATCATCAGACTCTTCTTCAAACTTTTCACTCTCATCCTCCTTTTCAACCTTCTCAATCTCACGGTCAGATTGGATTGTAGCAATCAAGGTGAAGCCCATGAATCTTTGTTCATCCTCACCAACAAACTTCTCATTTTGAGAGCTAGAATCTGTCTCCTCATCATTCATGGTCACGGCTAAAGCCTCACGACGTTATCTACCCGAACTCTTTTTAAAATTAGGACATTCACTCTTAATATGATCATACCCCTTGCACTCATGGTATTAGACAGATTGAGATTTCGTAACGGGAGTCCTAGATGTGTTTTCTCACATCTACCTCTCGAGAGTTTACTGGGGACATCACTATTCCGCTCTTAAGGCTTTTTCCTATTCCTCATCACCTTCTAGAATTTTTTTAACAAAATAAGCTATTTCGTCATCCTTAAGGATCTCAGTATCGGTGGACTCAGTCTTCTCTTCTCTAACAGTGTTCGTGACGATGAATTTAACCTTTTTAGGTTGTAAGACTATGAGTTCATAAGTTTGAAATAATCCTACAAGTTCTTCAATTTTAACGGCATCTAAATCCTTACTCTTTTCTGTCGCAGTGACCTACCTCTCAGGTAGTGATGTTAGGACTTTTCTAACAATTTTAGCCTTGGAAATCTTTTCACCTAAGTTAAAGCTAGAATTAACCATGTCATTCAGTTTCACATGGAATTCATCGAACGATTCATCGTCCTTCATTCTAATCTCTTCAAACTTAATGGTCAACATCTGCAGTTTAGAATTTTTAACCATTTTAGTTTCCTCATGTGTGATTTTTAGTATATCCCAAACTTCTTTGGCACTTTCACACATCGACACTCGCCTAAACTCCTCAGCAGACACAGCCATGAACAGGGCATGAAGGCCCTTACCGTTCCAGTTATACTCATTCAAATTAGTTTTGGTCTATAGTAAGATGTTAGTGGGTGTAACTATACCTGAAACAATTATTGTAGGTGGAGCCCACCGATTTTGAATGCTAATCCAAATACGTTAATCCAACGCTTTAAGGAAAGCTCTGATTTGAACTTTTCAGTAAGCATTATTGTTTCTGTTGAAATACGGAGGTACGGACAATGACTGACTCATCTAGAATAATGTGATAAGAGTCAAGAATAAATTTAAGGCTTCGATACCAATTGAAAAACGCGTAGTTCGGCCCTAACAACACCTAGAGAGGGGTGAATACGTGTATAATGCAGAATTAAAATTATTGATGAATTAGGTTTGAATACCGCAGTTTGTATGATCAATCAATAATAAAAGCAGTAATCAACACCAGAATGATCACGGAGAAACCCAACTGAAAAAAAACTTCAGATGCTTTGCCAGTCAATCCACTATAAATGAATCTAACAACTTCAAGTCTATCAGACTAGACAACTCGTACTATCTGATATCCCGACTACACTCCTTACAGCTCTCTGTGGATCACGTGCTCCCTTGTACCAATCCTTAGCTGATGTTGCCAAAGCTCTCCGTGAAATATGCTACCCTGTAGTACCCAAGTCTTGTGAATTCATTTATCTCTCGTGGATCACAAAGAACGACCTGTTCTTCACAGACAGGAACTCCTGTCAACTTCCTTCGATCTTCAGAACTCTAATCAGATGTAGATAAAGTAGTGGTTTGGTATTTGGATTATTAGAATGATGTTATTCTTACCAAAACTATCTCACACAGATGAAAGTTGAAAGAATAATATGAATGAATCACTCTGTAGACTTTTTCTCTCAATATTCAACCTTAAGAATTTCGTACAGAAGAGTTTTAATATTTATAGGTAGGGTACAAAACAGATGGGTAGGGAAAAAAGCCTTGAAATCGCGAAATAAAAATTTTCCGTATAACTTTATCGCTCAGTGATAGTCGAGCGACAGCTTGTCGCTAGATCGAACGTCGGGCGACAGTCCCGCGATGATGTTTCTATTTTTGTAGCTCGAGCGACTGTCTAGCGAAAATCCACGCATTTTCCTTCTTTTCCCATTTTTGAAACCCTAGACCCAAACACCTACCTTTTGACTATTTGCACATTACTCCTTGAACTTTTACAATATGTCAATTTTAGTCATTTTGTTCACAAAATCGCCAATTACAAATTATCTAAAATCTAACAAATTATAAAATAAAAAAAATGATATCTACGAAAAATTCCACAAGTTGGGTTATGAGGTCTAGGGTTTGAACATAAAAAGAGAAGAAACACAGTGCCGCATTTTCGCAGCCTATCGCCTAGACACTGCTTGAGCAAATAAAAAACAAAATGTCTATCGCCCACCTATCATTAAGCTCTCGCTTGAGCGACAGTGTGTCGCTCGCCTGTTTTCGCTTCTTGCTCAAGTGACAGATCGATCCGAAAAATCCTAATTTCTGTTTTGAAGTATTTTTTCTAGCCCATTTAATCTAATTACCCTCTCCTATAAATACCCAAACCCACGAAATTTGTAAGGGTTGATTTTTATTCTTTTGCTATTCTTTAGAGATACAAGTACATATTCCTCTTTTGTGATTTTTCTTTTTTATTCTTGAGATCATTCAACCACACTTTAGGAAAACATCATAATGAAGAATCCAAAACACCTACTTCCT
>CAIGRO010018398.1:0-19001 GCA_903798355.1 Fraxinus baroniana
CCTTTTTTTGTACGAATACTATATACTAGATAACTAAATCTGTTGAAATTTGAATTTCTAACCATCATTCCACGCTATTACATATTCAATTAAACTAAAACACGTGCATTGCACGTGGCTCGACTAGTCTCTATCAAATAGTCATATCTTTCCCTTTCGCATACTTATGTTATAGTATTAAGTTATCGCTCAAATCTCTTTACTTTAATTTATTTTTTATACTCATTTTCAATTATATATCCAAACAATAAAATAGTTTATACGTAAATTCAAAATTTTTAATAAGTAATTCTACATTAACATAGGGGATGACCGATCACACACTCCTCGAGGGTCGGACATTATTTTATTCATGCGGGACCCACACGTAATGTGATGGTTGGTCACCTAAGATGTCAAACATTTTCAAGTAAATGACTTTACTCTTTGGTAAATTTTATTATGTGGGTCCCGCGAAGAGGATAAAAATTATATTTTAATAAAGCTTTACCAGAGAATTAGAGATAACAAAAAAATCTGCTCCATCCCGCCCCGACGAGTTGGTGGAGCGAGGAACGCCGCTCAGTCTCAGGCCCCGTCCCGTGAAGAATAAAAAAAATTAATTATAAATTACAAAAAAAAAAAAATGGGGCCGGGAAATGGGGCTGACTCGTCCCGTAAGAAAAAAAAATTAATTACAAATTACAAAAATAAAAGTTTTCTGAAAATAAATAAATAAATAAATAAACAAACGGGGCAGACCCAACCCCGCACAGGGCGCGGCAGGGTGGAGGAGTGGCGGGGTGGGCCGCCCAGTTGCCATCTCTACACCGAACATGGTTTAAGCTTAGACCCCAAGGCGGGAAATGAGCATCCAAACTCTGTTACCGTCTTTTCAGGGGTTTTCATAACCGAAGATTTAGCACTTAACCACCTTAAGAACAAATCCCCATGATCCCATATCATTTGCTTACTGCACAACCTTCAAATTCGACAGAATATACAATCCATTCCCAATTTCAGCTTAGAATTCAATAGCGAAGTAGTAGTAAGCGATAACAATGGATAATCAGGATATAGATGCACTGCAGCGACTAGTTCCAATGCTTGTGAACGACCCGACCCTCCTGTCCGATCCTCTTATCGACTTCTTCTGTGATTACATCGAAAGGTTATGCATCCATGCATATTTAATTAATTTCGATTGCATTCGTGTTAATTAATGTATGCTTTAGTAGAATTCATGTTATGCTTTTGATATGAAATTAATGTCAGTTTTAGTGAGTGTTCATGTACGAATGCAGGCATATGTATCAATTGATGTAAGTTTTGTTCACCATATACACAAACACACACACAATTCTATTGTTTCTTCAAGAAATTGGCATTTATGGGAGTATTCAGTTGATGTTGTGGTTTGATATGAATTTTGATTATTTATATACGTATGGATAAATTGATGTAGGTTTTAATGTGTGTGTGTGTGTAATGTGTGCATTTGGATAAGAGTTGATGTTGTGCTTTCGGTGTTCTTGCTTTCTTTTGTTATTTTTCAGTCTTGGAGGTGAGATTATGCATAATTTATAGAGTTGATGTTGTACTTTGGATATGAATTTTGTTTCCTGTTTCCTTTCGTTATTTTTCAGTCTTGGAGGGAAGATTCCAGAATCTGCGTGGCATACTGAAGTGGTACATCATTTTTCTACGTTTTTAAATCCAACTTATCTCATATATATTTGATCAGTTTGGATGATCATCCTTATTGAAAACTAAATTCAAAGTCAGAATTTGGCAAATAAGTACTAATTGCAACAAACAAACGAAAAGGGAAATTAATTCAGTTAAGAGTTCAATTTTCCTTGCACACACAAACTTGGAGCTCCATGGAACTGTTTTGTACATGATGACATGCCATTATCTGGAGAAGGCAAGAAACTAATATGGTTATAGCCTTAAAGGTTTAGAGCATAAGGGTTCATGGTTAGAGGTGTTAAAATGCAAATTTTCACTAATTCCATATCTTCTTTTGTCCTGGAATACGTAAGTTTTAGTTTGTATGTTATGATAGGGAACACAGAACTCTTGGGCTGTTGATACTTGTGACTATTGGGATGAGACAGAGGATGCGACTGGCTCATGCAATGTAGAAGAAGAAGAAGAAGAAGACCCAGAGATTGTAGAGTCTGACATTGAACTTGATGAGAGCTATGTCGTGGAGCCTGATAATGATCCTCCACAAACGGTTTTAAGAAATTTACATTTACTTTTTTTCTTTGACTTGCATTTCGGTTGTCATATCCAAAGAGGGTGAATTTTCAGAAAATAAATTTTGTAGATGGGAGATTCCTCCATTGAGGTTACTGAAGAAAACAGTAATGCTTCTCAAGAGGCTGAGATTCAGGCTATGAAAGCAATATATGAAGGTAATATGTAAGCTGCTTACGCTCTTTATATGTTAGTATGAACATGGCTTTTGTTGTTCAGAAAAGCTTGAAGAAGCAGTTGAGCATCTCACTATGGCAATTCTGCTTAACCCTAAATCAGCCATCATATATGAAACTAGAGGTGAATCTCAAACTCTTTTTAACCGTTACTTGTAGAGAAGTTTCAGTTATATTTGGATATCTCTTATTTTGCAGTTTAAATGTTTATTTGATGGATTGTTGACCTGCAGCTAGTGTATATATCAAGATGAAGAAACCAAATGCTGCCACTCGAGATGCAATTGCAGCTCTGAAGGTCACCAATATTTTATTTTCTTTCTATTAAATGCACTATTTCCTTTTTATTTAATTGAAATCAGAACGTGTAAGGATTAGCAGTTAGCATGTTCATGCATTTTTGTTTCAGACACTCCATTTCATTATCTAGACTCACATAACAAAAACATTAAATTATAGCATCAACTATACACTAAGTTGCTTGTGACATGCTAGCTACACTGCTTGTATGTCACATTCAACAGCATGTAAGGTGTCCGAGATTTAACATTGAAAACTACTCAATGAACAGAAATTTTCTGAATTTTCAGTTTCATTTTGTTATGGATGATTTGGTGTTACATATACAGTTGTAGCATCACTGCGACATTTCTTGCATAGGACCTCACATATATAAGAATGTTAGTCACAGATCAATCCAAAATCTGCTAAAGGGTACAAATCTCGTGGCATAGCACAAGCAATGCTTGGCCAATGGGAAGGGGCTGTGAAGGATCTTCACAGGGCGTTGAAGCTGGACCATGACGATGAAATCAGTGTGGTACTTGACAAGGTTGGCCTTTACATATTTTTACTCTATCGTGCACTTGAAATGCCCTTGTGTGCATTTTTTCCTTCCATAGTTAAATTTATGGAAGCTTGACAATATTCCTAGGAGGCTAGGACTAAAGAATTGTTACTTAAGGTCTGAAAGAACTATTAGAAAATAGAATTTTCTCCCCTTTTTCCTAAACAATTGGTTATTGTGGTTTGAATCTTGTAAAAGGTTTGGTCCAATGCACATAAAGTTGAGGAACACCGGCGAAAATATGAAAGGCTTCGCAGAGAGGAAAGGTACAAAAAATTTGAGCGTAATCAAGTACGCCGCCGGTTCCAGGCTCGGGTAAACCATATTTGCTCAGTGGTTTGTTACTGTATGTTGTCTACATATGAAATCTGATTTTCTCTCAAGCATTCTGGTGTAGGCTGCATATCTAAAGGATAAGAAGCAAAAGCAGTCTTCATCAAGCGGAAGTCAGGGTGGCATGCTAGGGGGATTTATTGAGTACAACAAAAATGTAATTACCATCCTATCTTCTGCTGAGCTTGTTTCAAATAACCATATAATCTGGATCATGCCTTCTGTTGATAATATTATGTAGTAATGTCCGCTCCTGCAGAAAATAATTGTTCTTTTTTGCTGTCAATGTGCAGGACGCTGAATTGATGGCAACACTCAATGATCCAGAAGTGATCGGTGCTCTTCTAGATGGTATACATAAACCCAACTATATGTCAATATATGGATTTATTTTCCTAGGGAATGCTTTTACCTGTTTAGTCCTTTACTTTTTTATCTGTTTAGCGATTTTATAAACAATAAATGGTTCTATTCGGCGGAGAAAGGTATACACAATCTTTAGATGAATCTATTGATAGTGTACTTGCCTTTGATGTTCTGGAAAGGCTTCCATCTTTTGCAGTTACGTTTTATGTTCTTGACGTCTCTCGTATAGCTGCTATTCACTTTCTTCTATAAGGAACATCATAATTGGATTATAGCTGTTTAGTTTCACCTATATTTCTCTTCCTCAAGATTTAGCCCCTGTTTGATAATGATATAAACGTCGTGTTGGATTTGGAGCACACTTTAGAATCTGTTGTTTATATTGATAAGCTGATGGAGCTTCGAAGTTCACAATATGTTATGTTTATTTAGGTCAAGGTTTGTGTCTCTCCAATCATGGCTGTCTATGATAATATCATGGTCTATTGAGAATATGAGTAATTAATTTGAGATTATCAAATTTTCATTAGGTGTCTCAACACTTCAGAATTCCATGAGAGTCTCGATTAGTTATTGGGCTTTATAAACTTTATGTAGTCTGACTTCACATGATTAATTAATTCCAAGTGGTCTATACATATTCGTTCACCTTATATGATCAATCATGGTTGTATAATGGTCTTGTACCTCGGCTTACTTTTGATTATCTCCCCTTGTTCTTCTGTGTTTCTTTCATGTAGTATTCAATCTTAAATCCATGGACTAATCAAGCACCAAACCTTCTAAAAGACCATAATAGAAATTTTAAATCACGAAAAACCCAACAAAGATTGTTAGAATGCATAATATTAACTCATGAAAACCTTCAATAATCTGACTATTTGTATCGCTGTTCATCATACCCCCTCACCCTATCTTGGCCGCAGACTTGTTCTTGAACTTCTAATTCTTTGCATTTTTTGCCTAGATGACTCTGTCATCAGCATTCTTCTCATTTTCAGCTCCGGAAAACTAGTAGTACAGCCTAAATCTCTAGCTCTTTACTGCCATATAGAATTGTGTTTCCGTTTCTCCTGTCTTCAATATGTAGAGACTTGGTTACAAAAAATTAGAGGGGGAGCAAATCATGGTAATCGTGTCAAAGGAATATGTAAATATAGATGAAAGGAGACAGTCCTCAATTATAAATCCTTGGAAATATATAGATTCCTGGGAGAGACCTTAATGATCTATAAAATATGCAGAGACTAGTAATAATATATGGTTCCTTCTATTTCTGATATTGTTGATTGTTTTGCAGTAATGGTGAACCCTGCTAGTCTGGCAAAGCATCAAGCAAGTCCCAAGGTGGCTGCAGCTATCTCAACTATTTTGACTAAATTTTTAGGACTGAACTGAAGCTTTTAGTGTGAATGAGAGTAATACTTTTAGAGTCAGAAATGTGATTTACCTTTATCATTCTCCGAGACTGTTTAGTTCAACCATTTTGTACAGCAGAATTTTATGAAGCTCTCAATTGACAGACTAGAGAGTAATTCAGTTTCATAGACGACACACAATACTTGTATGACCTTTGATGCTCAAACCCTGTTTGATTTAGCTAAAAGATTGATAAAAATCCGAAGTTAAAATCAATATGAATTTTGGATCTACAAATATTATCAACTTTTCAACAATACATTTCTTGAACTTTTACCAAAATTTACTAAAAAAATGATTTTTAAGTCCCTGTTTGGTACACATTATTTCTTTCATTCTTATTCTTCTATTAATTTTCAACCGCACATTCTTTAATAAAATAATATTTTTCATCACATCAATAATTTTTCCTTCTTTTTTAACCACACATTATCCATCAATCTACTATTTCAGAATACATTCTTTAAAAATAATGTGGCTCAAACAAATGTGTTTTGGCATGGCAACAAACAAATGATTTCCCACACAACTCAATATCAAAATCCGATTCGGGCATGGGTTGTGACAAACTATCATAAGTTTTACATTGTTCAATAAAGTTCTCCAATAGATAAGGTATCATCTCATACAAATTTATTTAATTTTAAAGATGAGTTATAGTCAGGGAAGAACAATAAATTTGCGTGCACCTTTTTCTTGAAAGGCATTTAGGATGGACGACCATGGTGCACACCCACTCTAAATAGGTGAATTATAATATTATATTAGAGAGTTTGCAACGTACTTAATTTTCTACATAATCTTTTATCGAATCTAGCTCGATGGCTCTCGAATTTTAATCATTATAACTCATTATTTCTAACTATTAATTCGATTTATCTAATGATCAAATGAGATCGATTGTTTAATGCTCAAACGAGCTATCCAATTTTACCTTAATGTTCTGAAACTACTAATCTAATCAAAATTGTTCTGGTGGCAATAATGGCGCCCTCGAAGAACATACTCTCCATCCTCCTCTTCCTCCTTCTCTCTCTCTCCACCATTTTCCTATTCTCTCTTTCCCCATCCAATCCCAAGTCCCAAATCCCTCCCCAATTCCCCACAATTTCCACTTCAAATCCTGACCCAAATTTCACTCTTCTCATCAAAGTACTCACATTCAACCGTCTCTCCTCTCTCTCCCGCTGCCTCAAATCTCTAGCTAAAGCGCAGTATGATGGCACTAACAAAGTGCATCTTCATGTATATATTGATCATTTTGTTCAAGATTCGAATTATGGGTCTGCGGATTTGGACCAGAGATTGAATCTCTCGAAGGAAATTCTTGATTTTGTTGATGGGTTTGAGTGGAAATTGGGTGAAAAGCTTGTGCATTATCGAACTTCAAATGCTGGGCTTCAGGCTCAGTGGCTCGAGGCCTGGTGGCCCAGTTCGGATCATGAGTTTGCGTTTGTTGTTGAGGACGATCTGGAGGTTTCACCTCTTTATTATAGGTTTTATATTTTTCCCCCTTTATTGTCCATTTTCTAGATTTTATGTTTATGGGATTTTTGTTTGATTACAGACGGGACTGATCCAAATTCTGTATTTTATCTGCAGGTTTCTTAAGTCTGTGATATTGAATTACTACTATAATGCTTCGAATTTCAGTCCTTTGGTTTATGGGGCATCGCTGCAGCGGCCGAGGTTTGTGCCAGGTATTTTCTTTTTATGTTGTTATATTTTAATTTTTTGGGGATTTTTATTTTGTCACTTTGATATGTAGTTGCTTAGAAAATGCACAAACAAAATAGAATTTATGTCATGCGGTTTTTGTTCATTCATTTACATAATACTTTAATTTTGTAAGCATTGAGCCTTACTAAACAGAATAGAATATTTTGTTTTGGATTAGACCTTACTCTCCAACTCCAAGAGTACTACTAAACAGAATAGAATAATAATATGCAAAGCAAACACATAATCCAACACGTTTTCTGTGTAACATACTGACATTCACTCAAGCAAAGCTGCAACATGTATCAGCAGTGTGTGTGCTGAAATTGGAAATAATTTCTGAGGCATAAATAAGTTGGAAACACGTTACGATAGGAAGACTATTTAGCATTCTTTCGTCATTTGTTGTTTGACACCTAAGTCTCACCTTGCATGATGTGTAGCATGAATATAATATAAAGAACCAAAACCATATTTACAACAATTCAAGGCACATCTCACCTACATATTGCTTAAAAGGGATTACGTTCTTGAGAATTCCAAATTTTCAGGAATTTTGACTTAAAAGAATTTGAATCTATTTTCTGTTTTTGATCATCAGTGTTTGGTCAATTATATTCCTTTTTTTTGGATAAGTAATCAGAATATTTATTAATAAATCAAAAGATAATATATGGGGAATGTATTATCAACTTAAACAGTACAAAAACGACATGAAATTAGGCAATCCTTCTATATGGTTATTAGTCGCAATATTAAATCAGTTCAACGTACAACTACAAAGCTATAATTTCATATGTATCTTGGAATAATTTGATTTAATAATGTGCAAAATTCAGCAAACTAACACCCATGTTTTATGTTTCCTAAGATTTTATGAATTCTCAGCTTAGTTTCTGCCAAAAAGAGAAACCATTAAAGCAATCCGTGACATCTTCATCTGCACTAGCACACGAATTAAGAATGTTGGTGTAGCCAACTGTATTGATACGTCTGCATGTGAGTAGACATGTCATGTAACTGGTCTCAATTTACGTTGTTCTTCATTGAGATGACATGCAGATGAATACTAATCTTCAGGGTTATGTCCATCACAAGTTAAAGCAAATTTAATCCTTCTAAGCACATCGAAACTGTAATGACTAATCCTCTCTGCACTTTTCTTTCATTATTCTTGCATAGTTGGGGATCCCGTTTGATATGTTTCCTTTGGTTTCTATGGTAGCAGATAACTATAGTTGATGTCATGATGTTGCAGTCACAGGGGCGTGACTCTCCATGTCATCTTTATATGCTTCACTATCATGAATCTTGCTGGCCATAGAGCTTTTTAACCTATATCAGTCTTTTAAGTATTTGTATCAATCGCTGCCGACAGGTAAACATGGAAACAAGATGCATTTAGATAGTGGAACTCACCTTTTCTTGTATCAGCTGGTCGGCACTTGGGGCCAGCTTCTGTTTCCAAAACCCTGGAAAGAGTTCCGTCTCTGGTACGACACGCACAAGGCAAAAGGCATGAAGCCATACCTTGAGGGGATGGTAATTTTTTTTTCACTTATAGTTGCTTTATTTGTTTCTTCTTTCTTACCCATGTATTTGTATGTTGTTTGCTCACACGGAACATTGATGTATAATAGGTGACAAATGGATGGTACAAAAAGATGGGGGAGAGAATTTGGACTCCTTGGTTTATTAAATTTATCCATTCTAATGGTTATTTCAACTTTTATACCAATTTCTTGCAAGAGAAAGCACTCAGTGTCTCTCATAGAGATGCTGGTGTTAATTATGGGAAAACAGCAGGACCCGATTCTTACTTACTGGATGAAAATTCTAATGATCTCGACTCTCTGAAACTACATCCTTTAAGTGATCTCAAGTGGTATGACTTCTGCTTCAGAGAAGTATTTGCTAATAGGATAGTGAGAAGTCCTGATGAGCTAAGATCTGTTCTTCAATCTGTGCAGAAAAAGGACACCGTTATAGTAATAAGCCTGTACAGGATGTCAGAGACAATTGTTAGGAATTTTCTCTGCCACATTGAGAGGCTGAATATTAGAAACTATATCTTTATCGGTCCAACTTCTCATTTCCTACTTGATCTTGCAAGAAGAGGGCATCCTGTAATTGATGCAGACGAGTTTTACAATATTTCCAAACTTGCCAAGTCTTTGAAGTTTCAACATTCAATTGAGGAACTTATCAAGGAGATTCTTGTGGAGGCATTTGTGACTAAAAAATGCTTGGAACTTGGTTATAGTGCCTGGCTACTTGATGGCAACATGATTCCCCTTGCCAGAGATTTATTTCTCAATTCCTTTGAACAGACAGATGATTTTATTATTGGGAAGAGTTGTCGACTTCTTTATGTCAGGAGCTCATCCCCTGTTTTAAAAATTTGGGTTGATGATTTTATACGTGAAGCTGCGACACTGGTGAACGCACTGAGAAAAGATTCAGTTTCTCGTGACAGCATATTTTTTTATGCGGTGGAAAAATTATTGAGAGAAAAAAGCGTCAAATATAACAGCATAGATGAGACGCACTTAGGATTTGGTATCAACATTGCTGATGCTAACCAAACCTTTCCAGGGACTGAAAAAAATTTTGCTTTCTGGTCTTCTGAGACCAAGCTGGATATAATACAAAGGCAGCTAGTACAATTGAGATTGTGGGTTTTGGATGATGAATCTTCGTGCACTGCTGTTGTTTGTCACCCGTCATGACATTTTTTGGTATACTATTCTTTTTCGCTTAATTTTGGACCAATACTGCCCGAGTGTGGAAGAGTTATTTTTTACTCAAATGGTCTGCTCGGGACATGCACAAAAATGCTGGTAGGAAACTCACTCGAACTTGTCTGTTGGGAAACTTGCACGTTTCTGATTCTTGTCTTGTTTGATTGAGAAAGCAACCTGCTAGGTAGACTGGCAGTGGTGTAAAATGACATCCTGCAACATCGTAGGACTTTGGTGGTGCCAAGCTAGTAAGAGAAAAATTTCTTATTGGTGCAAATGATCGATCCTTGTTACAGGAGTTTAGAGCAGTTGAAGCCTATTAAGAAAAATTGGTGCAAAGTGGTGAGGTTGGTGAATTCCCAGCAGATATTATATTCTGGACAATTTTATATACCAGAATAGCACGTGGTACAGTTCGAACCCTACGGTTTTTGAAGGCCTGTTTTTTATGTAGTATTAAATTAATTATTAAATAAAACTAGACAATGGCTTCTTCTTCTCTACGGAGAATGCAGTTGACAATGCTAACAGATTGAATTTGGTTTACAAGTACTTGAATTTATTTTATTTTTTCATTTGATCAAAATGCAATTCACATCAATATATTCATTGGTCTTTCCAATCCTTGAAGCTGGCTTGTAATTTCTTAGTAACTACCCTATTTGCAGTTTCTGAAATCTAATATAACAAAACAACATGATAAGAATGAATTGAATAAATGGGTAGGGAGAGAGTTACTCAGCAACAATTGGGTTCTAAAAGAAATTAGGCCTCGAAACCAGAAGCTGTCATTGCATACATTCATGACCAGATACTTTTGTTTTCCTCAACGCTTTATAGTGTTGTATTATTGTGTAATTCTTCTACTAAACATGCAAAATGTACCTTGGGATTGACTAGATTCTGAAGCCACTAACGCGAACTCTCGAGCAACAAACTTGGATCTAATCTTTAATCTAATCTTTGTCCAACAATAAAACTGTGCATTTGGTCTTGAATCTGAACCCAACTGCATCCAGGATGCTTCTTCACTTTCCTCAGATTCATCAATTTCCTGACCCTATCTGCCTCATCCCATCTCCCTGCTTCTGCATACATGTTTGAAAGCAGTGCGTAAGAACCAGAATGATCTGGCCTCAGCTCAAGTAGATGCTCTGCTGCCAAACAACCCAGTTCCACATTCCCATGGAGTCGACATGCCCCAAGCAAAGCACCCCAAATATTGGCATCGGGTTTCATTGACAAGCTTTTTATAAGATCTACTGCCTGCTCCATGAGGCCAGAACGGCCAAGAAGATCCACCATGCAAGCATAATGCATCCCATAGGGTTTGATATTTCGAGCTAACATGTCATCAAAGTATTCTTTCCCTTTTTCAACTAATCCACCATGACTACAAGCAGATAGAACCGCGATGTATGAAACTGAGTCATATTCAACGCTATCCTCCTTCATGGCTTCAAAGAGATTGATTGCAGTACCTACTTCTCCAAGCATTCCAAACCCCAAAATCATGGTATTCCATGATGCAGCATCCCTCAAAGGGATACGATCAAAAACCTTCCTGGCAATGTTGATCCTTCCACATTTAGTGTAAAAGTCTAGAAGTGAATTTGCAACAAAAAGATGTTCATGAAATAACCTTCTCATTGCAAATGCATGGACCTCCTTTCCTTTTCTTATTGCAGACATGTTTGCACAGGCGGTGAGTACTCCCATGTAGGAAACTATATCCTGTTTCATCCCCACCAGTTCCATTTCTGAAAACAGGCTAAGAGAATTGTGACACTCACTTGTCTGAGAAAAGCCTGTGATTAATATATTATAGGATACTTCATCTCTGAGAGATGTATCAAAAACGTTTTGAGCAAGATCTGGGCAGCCGCATTTAGCATACATGTCTGTTAACGCGTTTGAGACAAATAATTCAAAGGCAGACCCTTTTCTGATTGTCCTGGCGTGTATTTCCTTTCCCTGGTGAAGAGAACCTAGTCGGGCACATGCAGGAAGAACATTTGTCAAAGTAACAGAGTTAGGAATTTCACCACGAGCTTGCATTTTCCTAACAAGTTCTATAGCTTCCAACTCTCTCCCATTTTGAGCAAAGTTACCGATCATGGAATTCCACGATACTACATTCTTCAGGTCCATCTTATAAAACACATTTGAAGCTCCAGTGAAATGTCCCCATTTTCCGTACATATCAATCAATGCATTAGCTACAAAAACATCAGAGTCTACCCCCATTTTTATGCTAAAACCATGAACATCTCTTCCTTTACTGAAAAATCTTAGTTCTACCAATGCTGGTAGCATAGTGGCAATAGTTATAGAATTCAATTTCACATTCTCATTAATCATTAGCCTAAAACTATACAAAGCATCAGTATTAAAACCCCTATATGCAAAACCACCAATAATTGAATTCCAAGAAACTTCATTCCTTTCAACCATTTCTTCAAACACCCAATTTAAAGCCTCAACATTCCCACACTTCCCATAAGCATCAACCATCGCATTGCCAATCCTCACTTCACCATCCAAACCAACCTTGAAGACGTAACAATGAACTGAACTAACTAAATTTACATCATCGAGCCCCGCACATACAGGCAACACACTCACAACAGTGACCACATTAGGCCTAAACCTGGACACTAAAACCATGTCCTTGAACAACCTAACAGTTTCTAACCAACATCCGTTATCTGAAAGTACCCGAATAAAGGTATTCCAAGTGATCAAGTCTCTATTAGGCATTTCGTCGAACAGTTTCTCAACACTACCCAAATCCTTACAATTCCCATAAAACAGAAGAAGGGTGTTATTCACAAACACATCATCATTAAACCTAGACTTGATCAACATCCCGTGTACTTCTAACCCTTTTGCTCTTTCTAAAAAATCCGCACAAAGCTTCAGTACAAAAGGAAATGTGTGATCATCTGGCGGGAAACCAGTGTTCCTGAACAAGTCGTTGTATATCAAAAACCCAGGAGCAGCATCTATGTAGCTTTGGGACCCACTGGCTAGAACAGTGTATGCCCTGATGAGAGTGTTATGGAGGAAAGCGGAGCGAGAAAAGGGGAGGGTCTGAGAGAAGAGAGCGTAGAGGGTGGAGGGGTGGGAATAAAAGTTGGCGTAAGAGAGGATGAGGGCTGAGGAAATGGAAACGCTGCGGGGGAGATGGCCGCGAAGGATGGCCTGTGCGTGGATTTGTTGGGTTTGGGAAAGGGTTTGAACGGCGGCACAGAGGTGCAGAATATCGGTAGTCCGCTGCCATTGGGGTGATGCGGCGGCGGCGGAGAGAAAGAAGATTTTTTGTTGGACATGAATGTGACTGCAAAGGAATTTGCAGGAAGTTAAGCGGAGAGCGCGGACATGGTGGAACATAACATTCTTTAGCTCTACTCGGAAAGTCTTTGTAGCTATAAGCAGGATTCGGATCCAATGTTTTTTTACTTCAACATTCTGTATGGGTAGAAAATCTAGTCGTTGAATGAAAATAGCATCTTTAAAATTAATGTATAAACAAATGTCAACCCATGACATTAAGAGCCTGTTTGGGAGGACTGAAAAATCGATTAAAATTGAAAATATGGTCGTTATTCGGTCCACTCATCTAATAAAAGTCAAAAATAACGACTAGTTTTTCAATTTTAATCCGATTTTAATCTCTACCAAACGGATTCTAAATTTGATGTACATGTAGCAAAATTGACAACGCAAGACGCATTTGAGCCTCATAACCTCGAAACTTCCTATAGGCATAATCACATGAACAACTAGAAGTGAGCCAATTATCTTCCATAAAAAAATTATATATAAATATTATACCTCATTTTTCTAGGAGCGTGTTTGGTAGAACTAAAAAGCCAATTAAAATTAAAAATATAGTCGTTATTGAACCTCACTCGTCTAATAAAAGTCAACAATAACGACTAATTTTTCAATTTAAATATGATTTTAATCTCTACCAAAGACTCTAGATTGGGACTTACTCGAATATAGAATATAATGATTTGGAATGGAAATTTAGGTTAACATTCGCTCGATTTGGATTTATTGATCATGAAGAATTTGGTGAAATAAAACACGAGATCATGTAGAAAGTGAATCTGACGTACTAGTTGATTCAATTAAAATCGAAAAGAAAAAAAAAAAGATAGATGTTATTTTAAACCTAGAAACCTCTCGAAATGGTCTGACTGTTCGATGTAATATTTATTTTAAATCAAATTAAGGGTATAACAGTCATTTTACTCAAAAATTGAACTTTTAACGATTGAACTGAAGCTTTTTTCTTGTTAAAAAAAGACCCCATGTGCTAGAAATCAAAGGTCTAAGACCCATAGTAAAAAATGTTAAGTTATTTACCGTATAAAGTTCATTGGCCATGGCGAAATATTAAAGTTTGTTGGAATTTGACCTTTCTTTTGCTCCAAATGCGGGACTTTTGAGTGATGTATCTAGTTTGCTTCGAGATGTTAATAATGGTATATTTCTCATGAGAGGAATATAGCGGCCCACGAGCTAACTTCTCAAAATTTATTTTTCATTATTCTATTAGATGGACTTCATGTATTTCTTTGTTTATTGCCTGGACTGTTTGCGATGACATTGCTTAATGAAATGGTTGGGTTCAAATTTTAATTTTCAAATATAATTTATATTTGATATTCATTTTTAAAATAATTTTTCTCAATCATAATAACTAAAAAATATTATTTTTAGCAGGAAAATGATTTGGTTTTAAATTAGTAATTAAATAACATCAAACTTGCATACAAATAATTTTCTTGCATACAACCTTTTGCTTGGTTTAACCGACTAGTTGGATTAAATTTTGGCAACATTAATAAAAACAAATTATAAGAGTAGAGACAAAGTAAACATGTTAATAAATATTTTTTTTTCTCCAAAAGATATATAGTGTAAATTATTAGATATTTATAAAAGAAATATATTATGTAAAAGAAATAATTAATTAAGATGAAGTGTGCAACTGGTGAAAAGTGTGGAATTTGTGTGGGACGTCAGGGGTTCGAGTCACGCCTCAAGCATTATATTAAGAGGAAATTACATCTAGACCTGGAATTAGATTTTCAATTTCACAAATCAGATCACAAGTTTAACATTTCAAAAATCAGATTTTAATTAATAATTTTAAAACATTTTTTATTTTTATTTTTATATCTATATACAATAAAATCATTTGAATCCAACCAAACCCTAAAATCATTTGAACCAATCTTCTCTCCACCCTCATCTCCCGTCTCTCAACGCCGCCGTCGCCCCAGCAGCCACTACTTCTTCCTCTCCTCTCTCTCATCTTCTCTCTCTCTCACCACCCCTGCCGCCATCGTTCCTCATTTTCATCGACGGGATTACTCCGGTGACTATAAGTTCATGCGGTTGGCGAGTGCTATGGAGTGGGTGTCAACGGAGATTAGGAGGTCGGGTTTGTCGACGAGCCATCCTTCCTCGCCAGCGCAGAGATCGGTTAGGAGCAAACAGCGTGGAAACTAAAAATATAAATTTCACTCGCCATTCATCTGTTCAAGATGTGCCCCCAGAAATCAAATCTACTAATAACCTTTTTGCTGTAACACAAAGGCACCTTCCTCGCCTTTGCCGTCGCTTCTGTATTATATTCCAATGCGGCTCCGACGACACCAAGGCGGCTTCCTCGAAGCGGTTCGTTCTCTGTCATCTCTCCCTCACTGCGTTGTGTCGCGCCCAGATCTGTAATTTTTTTTTTTAGTTTTCGAGTTTGATTTATCGGATGGTTGTGATGGTTGCAGATCTATTAGGTGTGCGGTTGGGTGTGTGTATGGGTGCGGCGGAGGTGCGGTTGAGTGTGTTGTTGAGAACATGGTTTTTGTTGTTGTTGGAGTGGTAGTGGCGGCCGTGGTTTGGTGTTTTGGTGTTGTTGGGGGGTTTTGGGGTGGTGAGTTGGAGCTCAGAAACTGTTGTGTTTGTGTTGGTGGCATTGGTGATGGTGACGTTGGGGTGGTTTTTTGTAGTGAATGCGGTTTTGGGGGTGGTGATAGTGGTGGTGGGAAGGTGTGGTGTTTAATGTTGCTAGTGAGAGGCGACGGTGGTGGTGCCGCTGGTGGAGGCAGTGGCGAAGTGGTCACAATTGATTTGGTGGTGGGCACAAATGATTAGGTTATTTGTGACCAATAATTTGGTTTGTTAGCGACCAATAAACTATATGTGACCAATAAATTGTATAAAATGTGACTAATACATGATGTGTAACCTACAAATTATTAATTTGATAAACTGTGACCCAAATATAATTTATGTTCAATTAATACAATGCTTGTGACCATAAATAAGTATTGTGACTTATAAATTTTGTAATATGTGACTGGTGAATAAATTGTGACTTATAAGTTTTTAAGTTGTGACCGATGAACAAATTGGGACCGATGAAAATTTTGAATTGTGACCTAAAAACTTTCGCTGGAGTTGGAACACATGTCGGAATTGGAGTAGTTGTCGGAACAAAGTGGCGGTGGAACGGTTATCGGAGCAGCCGTCGGAATGGTCGTTGGAAAAGAGTTGTGATCGAAACAGTAGTCGAAATCGTCCCCAGAGTGGTAGGGGTGGTGGAGGTGGGGTGGGGTGGGGTAATTATATTATATTAGATTTAAAGGAATAGTCCCTGAAGCGGTAGTGGTGGTGGATGTGGGGTAATTAGAGTATATTAGATTTAAATATTTAATAATAAATTAATTTAATAATTCATTATTTCATAGATAAAAAATTAAAAAAAAAAATAACCTGATTTGTGAAATTTGAAATTTGTTTTTGAATTTTTGAAATGGTGTAAAGTAAACACCTTATAAATGTATTGTTCTCTTATATTAAAAGGTCTTTGATTGGGCTTTCTTAATTCTAATAATAATTATTTTATTTTTTTAATCATTTTCGAAATTATTTAATTGGTCAACTAACCAATAGAATATGACTGTTTTAACTGTCCAGTATTAACAATTTCATTACTACTAACTATTAAAATTGAAACTAATACTGGATCACGATGTGAGCAGTTACTTCAGTTTTCTACTCATATAAACACACATCTGGACATTGGAGAAAGCACAACCAAAAATGAAATTATATCTATATATTCAATAAAAAATATTATTCTCAGTTTTACATATTTTCTGGAGTACACTTAGAGTTCTGAAAATCATTTGTGATTAACAATTGATTTATTTGATCGTTGTATCATGTAGGTGATTGACCACATAGGTCGCAACAGTTAAAAACGGGCAATTTCACTTTAGGACATCGTGTTGTCACTACACTCGATCAGTCGATAAATTTTATTTTTGCACTTTACTGTATTGCAACTAGTAAAATTTTTAACAAAGATAACAGCCAGAACATTGTGATTGTATAGACAAGCCGGTGGCGTGGTGTTTTCTTTTAGTAACAAAGAGACAAGAAAATAACACGAACCTCTAACTAATCTAGATAAAAGAAATTCCAAGGACTCCAGTCCTACGATTGTTCCATTAAGTTCTCTTCTACTAAAATAGTTTCTGAACTAGAAAAGTGTTGTGTCCCTATCATATCCAAGAATTTGAAGTTAGCCCCGGGTTGAAGCTTCAAAACTGCGAGTCCAAGCGCAAGAAAAATAATGTAAACGAAGGAGATACATCGATTGAGAGGAATAGTGTCGAATCCAAAAATGGTCCGATGACGTGGCTAACAAATAAATAGAAACTAAAATCCACACTAACCGAATCACTGTATGTTTATAGTTCAAGTCACTCCTTTTAATAGATGAATCAATGGGGATGATAATCCAAGATGTTTATCAAGTTGTGTTGTAATTAGTTGTTACATAAAGAGGGGGTCGGCCGATTGAGCAGAGTGGAGAGAATTAAGATTTACTTTTGATGTGTAAACTTGTGTCCCCCCCCCCCTCTCGTATGAAGTGTGGGGTCTTATACCCAATGCAAGGTGAATGAGGTCCGTCCGATGGTGAGCACATGGCTCTACTAGATCCGTTGGCTCATATTAACATCAATCAATCATTTTAGCCATTAATGCTAAGATTCCCATATCCTTGCTTCTGACTTAGGATTAGACCGTGTAGGCATGCAGAGACGGTGTTGATAGTGTGTTGTCTTGTCAATCATTTCATAAGGTTTGTTGTTGGTTGACTAACCGCCTCGCCAGGGGATGAGCTCGTATTGGAGACCTCTGCCAAAAGGGGATCGGATGAGCTTTTGGCTGAGTTTGTCTCGATACGCATAGAATCGGGTCGCCTACATCTCTATGCCACGTGTGAGTTGGTCTGTTTGCCGCATGGTGTGTTTATTTTACGATTATTTATATGAGTAACAAAAAGCATTGCCCCAAAAGAAATTAACACTAACACAGATCAAAGGGAGAATAAGCGATGAGATAATTGTTAGATTTTTATATAATATGTATAATATGTGGAAGAAATAATTAATTCAGATAAAGTGCCCAATTGGTGAAAAGTGTAAAATTTGTTTAGGAGGTTGGGGGTTCGAGTCACCTCACGCATTATATTAAAAGGTCTTTGATTGGAACCTTAGCTTTGGGCTTTGTTGATTTTAATAATAATAATTATTATTATTTTAATCATTTTCGAAATTATTTAATGGGTCAACTAGCCAGTAAAATATGATCGTTTTTAACTGTCCAGTATTAACAATTCATTACCACTAGCCATAAAAATTGCAAATAATACTATACCATGGTGGAGACGTTACATTATTTTCAACCCATTACCACTAGTCATAAAAATTGCAAATAATACTGAATCATGGTGGAGACAGTCACATCATTTTTGCATATATAAACACACACTTGGGCATAAGAAAATTATTAAAAAATATGAAATTGTATATTTCTATTCAGTAAAATATTATACTCAATTTTATATATTTTCTAGAGTACACTTGAGATTTTGAAAATAATTTGTGATTGCTTGGTTTATTTGATCGTTGTATTTTAGAGGTGATTGTCCACAAAGGTCGCTGTAGTTATCAAAGAACAATTTCGCTTTAGGATATCGTGCTGTCACGAAACTCGATCAGTCAATAATACTTTATTTTAAACACGACTGGCGCTTCTGCTGGCCTGGGTCAAACGTCATCCCCC